>JAXBDA010000165.1:73907-110304 GCA_036023075.1 Gaultheria prostrata | reverse complement strand
GAAAAAACGCCATTTATAATGTTTTTATCGAAAAATGCTTCGATCAAGCCCTTTCGGGTATTTTTTTTTTACGAATCCTCGCATTAGACCTTAAAAACATATTCTAATCTCATCTAACGGTTCGGATTGTCGAAATTCAATCTCGAACGAAAAATCCCTTACATAAGCTATGTAAGGAAGCCCCTATAGGATCTTCTTCCTATATATATATATATTAATGGTGAACTAGTGTAATGGAATTTTAGGAATTAAAAATTAAATATATATAATATATTTAGTTTTATATTTTTATATTCAACGTATCCCCCAACGTATCGTATCCACTTTTTAGAAAAATCACGTATCTATGTATCCGTATCTCGTATTTGTATCTGTGCTTCATAGCTCCCAATGCACTTTTACACATTTGGAAACCACACACACACACACACACACACACACACACACACATATATATATAGTTTTATATTTTTATATTCAACGTATCTCCCAACGTATCATATCTACTTTTTAGAAAAATCACGTATCTACGTATCTGTATCTCGTATTTGTATGCATGCTTCATAGCTCCCAATTCACTTTTACATATTTGGAAACCACTGTACAAAACACAACTTAGTATGCTAACCACCAATATACAGATGTAAAGTACAGTTCAATTGACAAACCCCAGGGTATGTGATTAAATTAAGCAGCATAATTTTGTATTTTCATCCACCACAAAAAGTCTCTCCAAGCTCAACACCACATGTTTTAAATATAGGTGGTAAATCTAGTTACAAGGTGATCAAAGATCAATTAGTATCATTTTCTTATATTGGAAGTCTTGTCCTCTTCTTTGTTTTCTTTGATTTGAAGATGCAAATGTTCACAAGCATGGATTTGAGAATGAAAGCCCGATACCTGAAGTTTGATCAGTTGTGTCAAACTAATGATATGTCCAACCTCCCGTATCTGGCGTCCCGAGTTGTTGTCATTGGGTCAGTAGCAATTGTGCTGGTTGCAGTTCTTAGAATGAGAGAAATATTCAAGGAAAATGTTGAACCTCTTCTTCAACTT
This sequence comes from Gaultheria prostrata, assembly GCA_036023075.1. NCBI lineage: Eukaryota > Viridiplantae > Streptophyta > Magnoliopsida > Ericales > Ericaceae > Gaultheria > Gaultheria prostrata. The sequence continues at coordinate 109,245 of JAXBDA010000165.1, read as the reverse complement.
CTTTTCTCTTGCTTGACCCCCCTACCAATATGGCGGAAGTTCTTTTTCTTCCCGGGTTAGCTTTTTTCTTGAACTTCAATGTTGTCCGATCAATCAAATGAGTAGTCTGTCCCTTCTTCAAGGTCGCATTCAAGATTGCTACTGACCCAATGGCAACCACTCGAGAAGTCAGGTAAGGGAGGTTGGATGTATCAGTAATTGACATAACGGATCCAACTTCTGTCATCGGACTCTCATCTTCCACTCCAAGTTCGTGAACATCTGCATCTTCAAATAAAATAAAACAAGCAGAGGACAAAATCTACAGTATAACAAAATAACACCAACTAGTCTTCGATCACCTTGTAACGGGATTAACAACCTAAATTTGAACATATTTGGCATTGAATTGGAGAGATTGTTTTGGTGGATGATGAAACAAAACCATGCTATTTAATTTAATCGCATACCTTGAGGTAGAGGATCATCGGTCAAATACCTACCATAACAAAAAGAATTCTGCATTTGTATCATATGGGTTTAAGATATGATTTTCCGTCAAGTGTTTTGCTTTTACCAAATTTGCAGACATTGTGTTGGGAGATTTGCCGGTGAGTTGTTTGGCGGAGTGGTGATTTGATTGGCCATGAAGGAAAAAAGATTCTCAGATATTTAGAATCAAAGAGACTGATGTTAGAGAGGTGTATGACTTTGATCACAAGAAGAGATTCCTATTGCAAGTAGATACTATTATTGAAAGTAGAAGCCACTAAATGCAGTGATAAGGACTCAACTTTTCTATAGAATTTGGACTTGTCAGCCATAGTTTTCCACACCTCGATCCGTCCCCCATGACCAAGCCGCTCAGATTACAGTACTTATCGGATAGTATGTCCATTAACAAATTCAAGTTCCTCTGACACCGGTAACTATATGCTAAATACCAGATTAGTTAAGAATATAAAAATAAGATTAGGAAATTATGCACCTAGTACCGAAAAAAGTTCATAAAAGGAACAATAAATAATTTATGAAAATTTATGCCTACCTCCTAATCGTCTACAGATAATAGCTGAGATTCACCCACTAGAAAGAAGAAAACAGTATTTAAGAGCTTCTAACCTTTCACCTCATTTCACTTGTATAAGACAATAATATTATTAAGACAAATTCATCATTATATCCTTAACGAATTAAGTGAAGAAGTGCTATTTGAAATAGCCATGATAACTCTACTATTGTAAATATATCAAGAACAATAATTTTATTAAGTTGGATTAATTCAACAAACAAGACGAGATAGGATTAGAAATAAAACAGTCCGCGAGATGGTAGGTGTAGTACCTATAGAGGAGAAGTTGAGGTAAAATAGGCTTAGGTGACGGAAATTTAGTAATTAGAAAAAACGCAATTGACTGATGAAATTAAAACCTTTAAAAACATAAGGACCAAATTGAAACCTATCAATAACTCTAGGGACTAAAATAGCAGATATGCCAATTTTAATTGCCTGGACTTATTTGCTTATGAATTATTAAATTATAATAAATGGGTTTGGGACTACAACCCAAATTTAGGTTTTCACATTAGCTTTGTTGGGATGTTAATGGCATGTCAAAGTGGAGTGAACTAAAAATTCGACGTTTCTAGTTTATAAATGATCACTCATTTCATACTCGAACACATGTAAGGCTTAAATCATCTAAGATCCCCCTCGCATGTTATCATTGTGCAATCTTTTTGTTGTCAACATGGGGAATTTTTGAAATGCTGGGACGAAAGGTGGAGAGGTCCCAACATTATATGAATAGATCAAACATCCCTTATCCAACCAATATGGTACTTATATTATCTAATCATCAATCTTTTAAGACAACAAGAGATTAAAAATAGTGGCTATAAGAAGAAAGGTTGCCTTACATAGTTAGACACAAAACCCATCTAACCTAGCGTTGTGGAATTGTTTGCATAGATCAAGAGAGTAGAATACACTTCCTAGACGTTCAGATTTATGACCTAATCAACCTGTGGCCTACAAGTCTAGACATAATTTGATCACCAAAAAAGGCTTTTCGTATCTTATGTTACAAAAGTCTTACCCATTTCTAAATCTCTACAAATGCACCCTAATTGCTGCGGGAAAAATTGATTCCAAAAGGTTTTAACCATGGAAGTGAAAGAGCTTTGAAGAATTTTGCTAAGCCATTTCAAGCACCATCTTTAGAGAGAGATCGTACATCAACTATTTCCCAGCTTTCGCATATGCAGGAGCTTCATGCACTGGGCATGCCATTTTTATTTCAAGCACCATGTCTACTGATGCACCTCAATGGAGACAACAGATTTCTCTAGCTGTTGCTGATCCCAATTGATTAGGGCTTCAAGCTAGGTTTGATTTAGTTTGGTTTGGTTATCGCTATTGATACAAATAATTTCTGATTGCCTAGTTTGGTCGAAGGTTATGGTTCATTACATCAATAGGTGAAAGGCTGAAACAAAGTTTGGGAAACAGACAATTGTGTTCCATCGGACTTCAATCTTTGAACAACCCCATGGTTCTTGTCACGGTGTGGAACAAGCATTATCAATGAAAGAAGCACCCTAATTGCTAAAACTTTTATATTCCAACATGTTTTAATCATGGAAGTGAAAGAGCTTTGATGAATGTGGCTTAGCCATTTCTCAAACACTCTCTCTACTCATTCCAGCAGTAAGTGAGTGGGAGGCTGAAATAGTGTTTGGGAAGCAGACAATTGTGTCCCATTAGAACTTAGTCTTTAAATGACCCTACAGTTTGATGTACTTGTATGCTTGTCCTTAGTCCCTCAAGCATGATAGACAGAAGTCAATATCCGTTGCTTATATAAAGTGTGTGCGCCAAGCCATACAACACCCATTACTGAGGCCCAGTCAGTGGCACTTAAGGTAAGGAGGAAGAACAAGTTAAGGTAAGGAGGAGGAAGAAGAAGAAGACGAGTTGCCGCATAGAGAAGGTCATATCAGTTTCTCTTTCGGCTTCCCACATTTGCAACGCTCAACAATAAATAAAAAGAGATAGCCCAAAAGTCAATCTAGAATGAATCCTACCACATCCATATAACAAGGGAGTAAATAAATGAATTTCCCAATCAGCGAAGTAGAGCCCATCTCAAGATGAGCTGTTAAAGAAAAGAGTTAATTTTGGTCAATTTTAATAATTAATGTTTTGGAATTACATATTTGTAGTATTCTTTAGATTTCGAGAACTTCAACTACTTAGATATAATTGCATGTATACACTCGTGCACATGCACACACATACAGATGTTGGAAAAAAAGAGTTTAATTAATGCTCAAAAAAATTAAAGGGTTAAATATACATCTCAAGTTCACAACTAGATGTATACAATCAAGTGCAACACAACAACCCAAAACCAAGAAGCATCCAATAAAAAACTCTTTTGATGATCCAACAAAGAACTGGATAAACCAAAATGAAAGACCAAAAAAAAAAAAGCTACGCAATCGAGCCACAACAAAAGAACCATAAAAACTCCAAGTCTCTAGCTCTGAATCTCCTAGGCCACATTCCACTATAATTTAGATATGACGTCGGAAAACCAAGCTTCCTTCCACAACGCTTTTCCCATTTTGATCAAAGCCAAAACGCTCAAACCAATAATCTTTTCTCCTTCCAAGTCAATCAAATCACCACCACCCATACACACCTCAACAACATATCACCCAATATAGCTTTTACACATTTGGAAACCACAGTATAAAACACAGCTTTATATGCTAAACGACAAAGATACAGATGCACAGTACTTTTGGTGACGGTGAGAATTCGACTTGCATCCCCTACCTCAAGGTATGTGATTGATTTAAAAAGTATAATTTTGTTCTGTCATCCACCAAAAGTATCTCCAAACTCAACACCACATATTTTCAAATTTAGGTGGTTAATCTAGTTGCCAAGAGAACGAAGATCAAGTATATGATTTTCTTATACTATATGTATTCTCTTCTTCTTGTTCTCCTTCTTGCTAATGTTCACGAATGTGGACTAGAAAAGCACAGTCCCATTCCTGAGGTGAGGTCAATTTTCTCAACTAAAGATACCTTCAACCTCCCCAATGTAACTTTTTGAGTGGCTATCATTAGGTCAGAAGTGATTCTGGGTAACTTCTCAAAACCAAAGAACTATTCAATGACAATCCATTTGAGATCCCAATGGTCCTCATTCAGCTACTATTCCGTCTTTTGCCGGGCCGAGTAATGGCGTGTGATGCCAACGAGGGTTATGGGAGCTGCGTGGAATAACGTACGAATTTTCGTTGAACCAAAGCCCTTTTAACTCAAAATAGCATAGACTGATATACGTGTACACATATATTCGTTTAGCGCAGTTGTTCAGATGGGTTGAACCAATATATGCGCACATATGTATGCTCCTTTAAGGTAAAAAAAAGGGGCTTGGGTTCAGCAAAAATTCCAACAATGTCTAGGGAACTCACGTAACTCTTGTTGGAAGCACAACCGACATTAGTCGGCTAGCGAAAATATCAAATACTAGATGAATCAGAATCATTGGTATCTCAAATGGACTAATTCTTCCATTTTGAGAAGTGAGACCAACACAATCACTATTGACCCAATGACAGCTACTCAAAAAGTTAGCCAGTGAGGTTGGGGGTATCAGTAGTTGACACAATGGATCTGACCTCTAGGATGGGACTCTGATCTTCCAGTTCATGTTCGTGAACATCTACGTCTCCAAAAAATAATGAACAAGAAGAAGAAGAAGAAAATTAAGATAGTATAAGAAAATGATACTAATTGTTTTTTGATCATTTGGCAAATAGATTAACTACCTAAATCTAAACATATTTGGTGTTGCTTTTGAAGATAGATAGAGTGATCTGGAGCATTATAAGATCCCCGGTTCCACCACCCGTATGAGACTCGACGTCAATCAACTGCTTCGATCGATGAGGGTGCTTTCTCTCCCTCCCCCGAGGTTAAGATATAATAATGGACTCCATGGGGATTACAACAACCCATATGTCTTCTACAATCACAAAACCAAATCATGCTGTTTAATTTTATCTTATACCTTGAGGTAGGTGGTCGTTAGTCAAACTCGCACCATAACAAAGAGAATTATGCATTTGTATCATTGTGGTTTGAGTCTTCGGGATATGAAGTTGTGTTTTATGCTGTGTTTTTTCAAATTTGTAAATGTTGTGCAGGGAGATTAGCTGGTGAGTTGTTTGCGGAGGTGGTGATTTGATTGACTTGAAGGAAAATGATGCAACCGGAATATTCCATTGAGATATTTAGAGAGAGAAACTCCCAAAATGGGATACAAAGAGCAAAGCTCTAGATAATTCTATTCTTAAAATAATAAAAGCTAGCAAAATGAAAGACTCTTACACTATTCATACTACCTTTATACTAAGGACCCTAATAAAAAGAAACTTGTCCTCAAGTTAAGGTAGTGTTCTCCGGAAAATAGGGCATCAAATGTTGCACATTGAAATTGTTGGAGATATTCAAATGAGAGGGTAGTTGGACTTTAACACAACGTAGAAACGTGAACAAGAACAAAATCACTCCATGAATAAAGAACTCTTCTACAATCTAATAACCCGCAGATTTAGTAGAGTTATAGGAAGGAGAGATACTCTCTCTTATAAAAATAGTCAATATATTAATCAACTCCCCTGGCCAAGAGGCTTACAACTCAATTTATAGTAGGAGACATCCTATACACTAGGAAATAAACAAAAAGGAAACAAAGGAAAATAAGAAACTAACTATTCTTCTTGACCAAGCAAATATAAGAAGGAAACTAAATAAACTGAATAACGAAAACTAAATTCTCTAGAATACTTATTTTCCTAATTTAAAATTCTTAGCAAGATATTGAAATCAAATATATTAGTTTCCTAAAAAAATACTAGTTCTGAAATAATAAACGAAAATTCCTATATTTCTAGAATAATTGAAATAACAGCCAACATCAGACTTGGTAAGCATTATCATTCTCAAATCTTTAGAATCAAAGAGACTGATTTTAGAGAGGTGTATGACTTTGCTCATAAAAAGCTAATATTGCAAGTAGATACTATTACTGCAACTAGACTAAACGTAGTCATAAAGATTCAACTTTTCTTATAGAACTTCGGATGGTACGGAGTAGCTTTGCCACACATCAATCCTCCCTCATGATCCAAGCCGCTCATATTGTAAGACTTATCACATGGCATGTCTATTCATAAATTCAAGTACATCAAACACCTATAACTATATGCTAATATGCAAGAAATAGTGGGCATTATACTCGATGAGTAAAGAATAAAAAGATAAGAGTACTAAATTACGCACCAAGTATCGTTAAACGTTCATAACAGAAACAAAAAGAATGTTTGAAAATTTAGGTCGCCACCTAATCGTCTGCAGATAATAGCTGAATTTATCAACTAGAAAACAATATTTAATAGCTTTTAACCTTTCATCTCATTTCACTCGAACAAAATATTAATAGTATTAACCAGTAAATTGCTCACCTCAATCACATGCTATATCCACCTAGCTTAGCTTAAGCATAGATTTTTGTGTCAAATAGACTAGAAATACAAACAAAAGCAAAAAGATTACAAAAAACAAACAGATCAGATAACAATCAATAATCTTTTCTCCTTCCAAGTCAATCAAATCACCACCACCCCATACACACCTCAGTAACTGATCACCCAATATAGTTTTTACACATTTGAAAACCACAATATAAAACCCAGCTTTATATCCTACACGACAAAGATACGAATGCATAGTACGCTTGGTGACGGTGAGAATCTAACTTGGTATCCCATACCTCAAGGTATGTAATTAATTTAAAAAGTATTAACTTTGCTCTGTCATCCACCAAAAGTATCTCCAAACTCAACACCACATATTTTCAAATTTAGATGGTTAATCTAGTTACCAAGAGAACGAAGATCAAGTAGTATGATTTTCTTATACTATATGTCTTATCTTCTTCATCTTCTTCTTGCAGATGTTCACAAACGTGGACTAGAAAAGCACAATCCCATTCCTGAGGTGAGGTCAATTTTCTCAACTAAAGATACCTCCAACCTCCCCAACGTAACTTTTTGAGTGGCTATCATTAGGTCAGAAGTGATTCTGGGTCACACTACTCAAAACCAAAGCATTATTCAATAACAATCCATTTGAGATCCCAATGGTCCTCATTCAGCGAGTATTCGGTCTTTTGGATGACCGAGTAATGGCATGCGATGCCAACTGAAGGTTATAGGAGTTGCGTGGAACATCATACGAATTTTTTTGTTGAACCCGAGCCCTTTTAACTCGAAATAGCATAGATTGATATATGTGTTTAGCGCAGTTGTTCAGATGCGTTGAACCAATATATGCGCACATACATACCAATGCATGCTCCTTTGAGTTAAAAAAGGGGCTTCGGTTCAGCAAAAATTCGAACGATGTCCAAAGAACTCACGTAACGCTTGTTGGAAGCACAACTGCCCTTAGTCGGCGAAAGAAAATATCAAATACTAGCTGAATCAAAATCATTGGTATCTCAAATGGACAAATTTTCCCATTTTGAGAAGTGAGACCAACACAATCACTATTGAACCAATGACACCTACTCAGAAAGATAGTCAGTGAGGTTGGGGGTATCAGCCGTTGACACAATGGACTTGACCTTTAGGATGGGACTCTGATCTTCCAGTCCATGTTCGTGAACATCTACATCTCCGAAAAATAATGAAGAAGAAGAAAATTAAGATAGTATAAGAAAATGATACTAATTGTTCTTCGAACATTTGGCAACTACATTAACCACCTAAATCTAAACATATTTGGTGTTGCTTTAGGAGTGACTTCTGGTAGATGACAAATACAAAGCATGCTGTTTAATTTTATCTTATACATTGAGGTAGGTGGTCACTAGTCAAACTCGCACCATAACAAAGAAAATTATGCATTTGTATCATTGTGGTTCGAGTCTTTGAGATATGAAGTTGTGTTTTATGCTGTGTTTTTTCAAATTTGCAAATGCTGTGTTGGGAGATTAGCTGGTGAGTTGTTTGGGGAGGTGGTGATTTGATTGATTATGAAGGAAAAAAGATTCTCGGATCTTTATGACTTTGCTCATAAGAAGCTAATATTTCAAGTAGATACTATTACTGCAACTAGACTAAACAGAGTCATAAGGATTCAACTTTTTCTATAGAACTTACGATGGTACGGAGTAGCTTTGGCACACGTCGATCCTCCTTCATGATCCAAGTCGCTCATATTATAAGACTTATAACATGGCATGTCCATTCATAAATTCAAGTACATCAAACACCTATAACCATATGCTAATATGCAAGAAATAGTGGGCATTATACTAGATGAGTAAAGAGTAAAAAGATAAGAGTACCGAATTACGCACCTAGTATCGTTAAACGTTCATTACAGAAACAAAAAGAATGTATGAAAATTTAGGTCGCCACCTAATCGTCTACAAATAATAGCTTAATTTATCAACTACAAAAAAGTTTTTAACCTTTCAACTCATTTCACTCGAATAAAATGTTAATAGTATTTACCGGTAAATTGCTCACCTCAATGACATACTATATCCACCTAGCTTAGCTTAAGCATAGGTTTTTATGTCAAATAGACTAGAAATACTAACAAAAGAAAAAAGATTACAAAAAATGAACAAATCAGAGAACAATCAAATTTATGGAGTAGGATTTATGTAAACATTTATTCGTTAGTTGGACTCCACTACAACCCATAAAAATAATCTCTAGTGTTTAAAAACCTAACTTAGAGGAGATATAACTTTATAAACTTCAGTGATGTAATATACATCTATATAACCTTGATGGAGAGTTTGATAATTAAAAAAAATCACATTGACACAAATTAGAAACCAGAAGGACAAAATAGAAACATTTAAAACATATAGATTACATTGAAACCTACAAATAACTACAAAGACTAAAATAGATAAGCCAATCTTTAATTGAACGGAGTTCTTAGGTTAAGAATAATTAACTTATACACAAGGGCCCAAATAGCCTAGAGTTTGGGACTACAGCCCAAGCCAATGTTTTGCACATTGGCTTTGTTGGGATATTGAAGGCATGTCAATAAGTTCAAGGTTTCGAAATCAATAAGTGGGGTGAACTAAAGATCAAGGTTTGTCTGTTAATAAATGATCACTCATTTCATACTCAATCACTGTGTGGCTTATATTATCTAACATCCCCTCACATGTATTTGCTTTTGGTCTATTATTGTGAAATCCTACTTATTTGGTCTGTCATCATGGGGTGATGTTTGTTTATTTTTAAGATGTTAGGATGGAATTGGAATGAGCAGCCCTATACCGTGTAGGAACTTTAGATCTAAACCATAATTAACCTATTAGGTGGAGATATCCCAACATTATATCAAGTAATCATGCATCCTTATCCAACCAAAAGGGTACTTATATATAACATCAATTCTTTTCGGACAACAAGACATAGAAAATAGTACTTACGATAAGAATGCTTATCTTACATCCTTAGACACAAAACCCAACCAACCCGACGTTATGGAAGTTTTTGCTTAGATCAAGAGAGTAGACAACACTTCCTGGATGTTCAGATACATGACCGATCATATTGTGGTCTACATGTTTGGACATATTTCGATAACCAAAAAAGGTTTTCCGTATTTTTCATTGCAAAAGTCTGGCCATTTCGAAAGCACTCTCTACTAGTGCACCCTTATTGCTGAAAAAAATAATTTGATTCCAAAAGATTTTAACCATGAAGGTGAAAGAGGTTTGAAGAATTTTGCTTAGCTATTTCAAGCACTATATGCACTGATGCAACTCAATGGAGACAACGAATTCCTATAACTGACCCCAACTGAGTGGGGCTTAAGGCTCAGTATTGTTTTGTTTTACTTGGTTTGGTGATCGCTACTGATGCAAATGATGTCTAATTGCCTAGTTTGCACATAGGTTATGGCTCATTACAGCAGTGCCAATTGGCATAAAAAAGTTGAAATTATCTCTAAGCCGTAGAATCAGCCAGTTCCTTTGAACCACAAGCGATTCTCGTGGATTGCCAGTTCAAAGCAGTTTTTTCCCGTTTAAGCTAAGTATCCGACTTCGTATACCAAGCGATTATGGTCGGTTGATCGGACCAGACTGTGCCTGGTTGACGGGCTAACTTCTAAGTGGCCAATGTAGTCCGGTTTTCAAAACATTGGCACTTGTATCTGAAAAAATATAGTTGCATTAAAACTGGGAAAAATGAAAAGAAGTAAAAGCATGCAAACTGACCTTGTGGCACTTCCGACACGCACACACCCCAAGACCAACACAGAGGGTGTACTTTTCAGGACTAACACAAAAATCTTCATGCCCGGCTTAATTAACACCATGTATTGGTCACCTAACAAGTCTTAAAATTATAAATAAAAAAACATGGAGATCAATGGAAACTTGATCAATGTTTGGCCAGGTTATCAAATTACAAAACTTTGTTGTCGCCTTTCCTATCTAAAGTTGTCTCCTGTGTATCATTTTGCATTTGAGGAATAATTCTGTGTTATTCTTGGCATCCTTGCAGACTTTTGAAAGCTTAAAGAAGTGGGCATTATAATGCAATATTCGACTAGAACATGACCAAATCATCACTGAAACAATCCCACTTTAATGTCACCTACTTAAAGTCAGATCAGATTACTTTAGTTTTGTCCTTCAGGATTAGTCATCAATGCAATTAAGGAAAAGGAAGAGGTTGGAAAGAATTCCAAGATGAGAGAATAAAAATATCTGAAGAGCTCTAAGCCTGATAGATGTTCTTTTCAACTCATATAATCTTTCTAAATATGCTTGCAAAAGCTTCACATAACTATCATTAATCTCTCTTCTGAGCTACTAATTCAGATGTTCCGAGTCCAAAGCTTCCGCCAAGCAATTCTCTTCCACTCTTATCCCCTTCGGAAAAGCATGTCATGCAAAAAGTTATTGCATGAACAGAATGTATCGGGTGCATACAATTTAGACGTGTCCAACCTGACAAACAAGTAACTATTGACGTCCCTGTGACCTAAGTCCTGGATCTGTTCTAGTTTCAAGGAACTGGAGTGAAAAATGTATCATCTTCAAAAGAACTTTGACCCTCCATATCTTTTGAGAGATATGAGAATGCTGGTAATCAGAACCATTAATGCTGCTTATGGGAGGGAGATTCTTTTCAATCTGAATTTCTATTAAGCTAAATTGCAGCAATTTCATGTTCAACACACAACTTATTAGCAAAATAGGGGTTCAACATGCTGGAAGAAAAGATGAAATTCATGCCAAAATTAAATTTATGTGATGCAAGATTGAGTTAAGAATGGTGCCGTTCTTATTCGAACTCTGCAAGGATTGTTGTTGAATGTCAAGACTTCTACAGCAGTGTGCATTGACCGAGACCAGAAAAGTAAAGTCGCCGTGCGGAGAGCAGACATGTCTTTCTGTACCTATTCCTGTCAATTTACACACTTTTTGCTGTCATCATTTCATAGGGAAACATTCCTTACATCCTAATCTTTTCTACAAACGAATCACAACTGTAAAAGCAAATATTTTCAATTACTGATTCCTGAATTTGGATATAAAATGCTGCAACTAAAAATGAAAAATTGCTTAGCAATAGATCTAACATTGAATGTCTCATCCCAGTGCTAGAAGGGATTGACCGCAATCTGCACTTTAGATTTAGCAAAATGTGTTGAAGTACCATTGGCTTTTCTTTCTTCACCTTACTAGAACACCTTGTATACTTAAATATAACCAATAGCATAACATATCTGTTTAAAATTATTATCACTGGTCAGCTAAATTATGGATAAAGTAACATACCATCCCACCCTTGTTATCTCAAATTCTTAACCTCTCATAGTTTTCATCATCAAGTAAAATGTGCTCCATTCAGCTGTCCAACCCCAACTCCTTGATTCTTCTGTCTAATTGGTCTTCTGAAGCACTTATATTGTTTTACTCCCTCAATCCCATAAAGTTAGTCGCTTATTCCATTTTTGGCTCCCATAATGAAATTTCGTGTCCGAAATTTGTTAAAATTTTCATTCTGCCCTTTTTTATCTCCCAAACAAAACTCACAATCAAGCAATAAAATTTTGCTAAAGGCTGTGGAAAGTAAAAATTTGTACAATGCAAACATTATGTCTCAACAAATAGTTGGATTCCCAAAGAGGGAATAACTTTTTGGGACTGAGGGAACATGTAACAATAGGCAGTAAGGGTACAACTACCGTACAAGCATCAACGCTCCTTTTATGCTCAATTTTATAGATGCCAGCTACAACAAATTGGACCTATTAAGATGAAACAATTTCCTCTAGTCGCCGAGTGATTTATAGGACATAATTAATTCGTTGCCCCATTTCGTTGCCTGAAGTTCGACGCAAAAGATCCTAGCAAGGAAACAATGATTTTGGAGACATTAAATGCGAAAGCCCTCAATAACTTATATATCTCAATACTCAAGAGGGATCGCCAATGCTAGATTTAGTCTTTTAGATGCATAATCAATCCACAAATTCTAGAATTTCAAGACAGGCACAAACAATAGGAAAAAACGCTTCACAGGAGCTGTCCTTACCTGTATTAAGATCTGGACAATTCCAACAGCTTAACCAGGTCGACCGCGCAACTCTCGACTAAAAACGGATCGATTGTGTGCTGCGAAACAAAAGAAAAAAAAAAAACAGATTAGGGTTTACTATAAATTGGAAGAAGAAATGATGGATTCCAAGGGTGCGGACCTGTGGTGCGTGATCTATCGAGTAATCGGAAGAAAACAAAAGCACTTATTTATAGAGAGAGCTGCCATTACGTTATTTTCTTATGCATGCATGTAGATAATTATTGGGCTGATTTCTTGGAGACAAACTAGGTCATAATGGTTATCAACCCCTCCCACGTGGAACCAGATCCCTGCTCCAAAACCCCATTTCAGGGGTTTGGCTCATTGGATCACACAAAAAATTTTAAAATACAAAAATAAAATTCATTATCCAACGGCCCAAACCCCTTAGAATAGAGGAATAGAGGGTTTTGAAACGGGAGATTTGGCACCCTCCCACGTATGGTAATGTTAGAGACCACCAACAATATTATATTATGAGTGCACCAAATGTACACCATCAAATCCCGGCAATCCAAACGCTTTTTTCAATGTTTCGGATTTGACCAGTAAGAGTGCATTTCAAAATCTGGACAATTGATTTCTGAGATGGATAATCGGGATATGGTGGTGTACATTTGGGGTACACTTGGTGGTGTATCCAAATCATTTTCGTAGAGATCACCAAGTATCAATGACCATTCAATAATAGGACCCGACTTACACAGATCCAATTGAAATGATTTTTTTTTTTTTGAAATTTCAAAAAAAAATTTAAAATATTAAACAGTTCATATTATTTGTGTGAGACCCAGAAGTAGGCCCCGTAAACCTTTGTACATTTTCAGTACTCAATAGTCTTCTCCTTCGGTACCCTTAGCCTTATTGCAAATAATATGGCGTGGGATTTGCTCTAGAAAAACTTCTTCAACCACCGAGAAGCATGGGTGGAGCCAAAGGCTGGGAAGTGTGGACCCGGAGAACAGGAGGCTGCTTGGCAGCACTTGCACAACACCTGCTGTGCAGTGACCAAACCGCAGCGTTTGGTAGGCAAACCACTTGGCAAGTGGTTTGCCAAATGTAATCTCGTAGAACCCATTTTTGGGTCCCATACAAATTATCCGTTGTAATTTTAAAATAATTATTTAAGTGCTCTTGAAAAAAATTAGGACCTTTGAATAATTTTACGTAATTGATCTAATTCGTTTGATTTTCGTTCATAATTCAAGACCCTGTAGTTTGAAAGAATCTTCCAGAAAATTTATACAATTTTGCGCTAAGTAACCCAATGATCTGGACCATAAATGTTGTAGGGCTTCTTGAGAAGAGCATCCAGTAAAAAAATTGTTTTGATTCGACATCGATAGGTATAAAAAAAACTAAAATTTTTAGGTTTTTGATACCTATTTATGTCCCAACAAGATAATTTTTTTATTGGATGCTCTTCTCAAGAAGCCCTACAATACCTATGGTTTAGATCAATGGATTACCGAGCGCATAATCATATAAATTTTCTTGAAGATTCTTTCTAACTACAGGGTCCTGAATTCTAAATGAAAATCACACAAATTAGATCAATTACGTAAAAATATCCAATGGTCCTGATTTTTTTCAAGAGCACTTAAATAATTATTTTAAAATTATTTAACGGTTCGGATCATTTGTGTGAGACCCGAAAGTGCGTCTTTATACTTAAATAATTATTTTAAAATTATTTAACGGTTCGTATTTTAAAATTATCAGTGTGGACCAGAGTACAAAAATACGAAGTATCCTAGCATATTTATACTCCCTCCGTTCCAATTTATTGTGCCTCTTTCCTTTTTGGAACATCACAAAAATTATCTATATTTCATAATCTATAATGTATTTTATGATTTCGAAATCTTTATTTAACAAAATTAATTGAGATCTATCAAACAAGATCTATATTGAATATAAAAAACATTATGGATTAAAAAATATAAATAATTTTTCGAGACGTCCAAAAAAAGAAACAGCATAACAAATTACTCCCTCCGTCCCTTTTATAGTGTGTACATTTTCATTTTGGCTATCCATTAATAAGTGTGTATTTTGAAAAGTTAGTGGGTATTATTATATTGATAAGGGTAAGTAATGAAAAGTAGATGTAAAAGTTATAAAAATTGATGTGAGAGAAAAATAGTGGGAATTCCCAAGTAACACACTTAAAAATGGACGGAGGGAGTACTACTTTGCTATTCTCTCTATTTGCCCCACAAATATTTCATTTGCCTTAAAGGCTCCATGAAAATCACAATTTTAAGATAATTAAAGACGGATGATTTCTTTTGAATAACATTTAAGAGGGCACAAGAGTTGAGAACTTAGTTTGAGTTTGACTAGTGATTTGGTTAATTTGAGTCTTGCATTGTGAGAATTATCCGTTGTAGATTCTTATCATTTCGTCTCACAAGTGTTACGAATTTTTTCTAACATTATAATGAGGTTACCATGTATCAATTCCAATAAAATTATGTGCATGAATAGATATTTATTACTTTGGCTTGAGCAATTTGGTATATATTTTTTTTCAATTATGAAAAATGCAAAAAACAAACTACATACGCTACTTGACCTCAGTGCCTACGATTCCTAGCTCCGCCCCTGTCCAGATGAGATGAGATGAGAGAATGTGACTTTCGCTATATTGTGGATGGAAAAACGACCGGAGACAGACCTAACCTTTTGCAATATTTGCACAAAGTGACTGTTCTGAGAATATCACTAAAACAGTGGTCCTGTAAACCATCATAAACGGGCTTTGTAAACTTGGAAACACCAAGATGGCTGTAGATTTGGAAACACCGCCTCTGCTTTCGTCGTCAGATACCCCTTTTTTTCCCTTTGAATTCATCATTTTTTTTTTGTTCAGTTCCGAAGGAGGTGAGATAGCCGTGAAAGTGGGAATGCTGTGAAGCGATTTCAACGACTTTTCTTCACTTCAGTGGAATGACGTGAGTATTTTTTAAATTTTTGTAATTTTCTACAGTTAATTTTGTTCAAAATATTATTCATTTCATACTCGCAATGAAATGATGTAATTGATTTTTTAAAAGGTGGTTGCACGGGCTCTTCTTTGCACTTAGGTCCAATTTTTTAGACTCTTGTAAATTACTACTCTCTCTCTCTCAAATGGAAACTTGGAGGTTTGTTTGGTGTGCTGTGTTCTTTGACCGGTAAGTAATATATTGGTCAATCTAACTAATGCCGATTATAATTGTAAACTGGCCCAAATTCCTAACCCACGAAGCAAGTTTAAATGTGGCTCAAATGTCTAACATTTCCCTATTCCTCTACATTTTCAAAAACATGAATGGACCATTCAGATTCCAAATTAATTTGAACTTTCATTCATTTCCTGACCATATTAGGCCTCCTGATGGGACGGGATAGGGATACTTTTATCAATGAATCTAAACAAATACTCCTATTTGAAGAATCTAAAAAAGAAGAAGAACAATAATAAGTACCAAACCCCCTATTCAAAAATCAACTCCATCAAACCCCCATTCCATCAAATCCAAATCCAAGTTAGAACAAAGTACTCTAAATCAAAATCGAAAAGAGAGAAATCAAATCTCAATTCGTGGAGATTTGTTCGATTTCAGCGGCTTCCTGCGTCAATCGGACGATACACCATATGAATTTGCAAAATCAAAACTTTTTCATGTAAATCTAGGGTTTTGTCAAAACTAGGCTAAAACAAATAGAGAACATAAATTCACAGAGAGCTTCAATTCTTCTTGTCAAAGCAAGGGTTCATACTTCGAAAGAGAGCTTTAACGAGATCGGTAAAAAGGACCTTCGATCGAAGTCGGAATTGCTATACAAACCAAAATCAAACTCAAATATAGCACATTCAATTGGAGAGAGAAGATTTCGGTAGACCGACAAACCCTGTAGTAAGATTTCAGATGGTGTCGACTGTCGAGAAGGGAGAGATAGGAGTACAAGTGAAGTTTTGGATTTTATATAGAGGGTAATTTTGTACTTTGGAATGGGGAGTGGACTGCAAGTTTTTTGAAATTGCACTGTGAACCCTCACTTTAGGAAACCTGTATGGTGTTTTGGATTTGATTGCAGCTTAAGCAAAGCTCATATTCATTAATTCTATACAAATCAAATTGTAAGGGCACCTCCTACACATAACTCCCAAACAGAGAATGAATGAGACATATTGAAGGGATATTTTGTAATTTATTCTCCAATTTCTTTAACTTTTGTACTTTATGAAAGAATCTTGGAGGGATCCATCGTACTTTGTAGAGATTTGATCTCCAAATTTACTTTTGGGTCTCCATATTTTGAATCAAATGGAGACCTAAAAGTAAATTTGGAGTAAAAAGTACGATTAGTCCCTCCAAAATTCTCTTATAAAGTACAAAAATTAAAAAAATATGAGAATAAATTACAAAATATCCACTCTATCCATTCTCCAATCAGGAGTTTTGGAGATGGGTAATAGATATCTAAAACGCTTAAAATTTGACTCCACTCGACTCTACTCGACCCGACTGACGCTATTGCTCGGTCAATATTGTCATGTTTCATAACTGAAAGTCTGAAACCTCAACAGGTCAAATCTACTACAAACCGATCTCCATTTGTCGCCCTGCCAAGATCCCCATCTGTCAAAAATCCTCCCGCTCTCAAATCCCACTCCTCCAATTACCATCTTCCCTCCTTCTTCGTCGGAAAAAACACTCAACAGAGCATTACCGAAAACCCATTAGAAGAAATGAGATCAGAAACGGTGACTCTGATTCTGGTGAACCTCGCCGGAATAATGGAGAAAGCCGACGAGTCTCTCCTCCCCGGCGTGTACAAGGAGGTGGGCGCCGCCCTCCACGCCGACCCCACCGCCCTCGGCTCCCTCACGCTCTTCCGGTCGATCGTGCAAGCCTCGTGCTACCCTCTGGCCGCATACCTCGCCGTGCGTCACAACCGGGCCCACATCATCGCCTACGGTGCATTCCTATGGGCCGCTGCCACCTTCCTCGTTGCCTTCTCCTCCACCTTCTTTGAGGTCCCACTTTGTTTCCTACTTGCCTTCAATTTCTCTCTCTGTTTTTGTTGAATTATGAGTTATGGGAAATCAGTTCATACAGGCGATTACTCGAGAGATTTTGTTTTTTAAATTGCGTGGTAATGGATTATGGGATTATGCAAATGGGTAGCATTTGATTATTGGAATTCAGTGGTAATTTGTGTGAAATCATTTCATATAGGCTATTATTAGAGGGACTCTTATTTTTTCCTCTAAATCGGATGGTATTGGATTGTCTAATTTGGGTCGTATGGAATTACCGGAATCAGTTCATATAGGTGATAATTAGTGGGATTTTTGGTTTTGTAAAATTGGGTGGTAATGGATTGTCTAAATTGCATAGTAGGGGATTTATCGGAATTCAGTAGAAATGTGAAAGCAGTTCATACATATGCGATTATTAGAGGAATTCTGTTTTGTAAATGGGGTGGTATTGGATGCTATTTGCAATCGAAATTCACTGTTCAGTGGTATAGTATGGGAAATCATTTCATATGGCGATAATTAGAGGGGTTTTGTTTTCTAAATTGGGTGGTGATGGATCGTCTAAATTGGGTAGTACTAGGTTATTGGACAATAGTAAATTAGGTGGAATCATTTCATATGGGTGACAATAGTGAATTAGGTGGAATCACTTCATGTGGGTGATAATTAGAGGTTTTGTTTTTGGTAAATGGGGTAGTATTGGATAATTTAAATTGGAAGGTATTGGATTGTCCAAAGTGGGTAGTATTTGATTATTAAAATTCAGTTGTAAATTATATGAAAGTAGTACATATGTAGGCAACTATAAGAGAGATTTTGTTATGTAAATGGGGTGGGATTGGATCGTCTAAATTGGATAGTATTAGATTATTGGAATTCAGTAGTAAATTATGGGAAATCAGTTCGTATAGGCGATAATTAGAGGGATTTTTGTTTTGTAATCTTTC
This sequence comes from Gaultheria prostrata, assembly GCA_036023075.1. Lineage (NCBI taxonomy): Eukaryota > Viridiplantae > Streptophyta > Magnoliopsida > Ericales > Ericaceae > Gaultheria > Gaultheria prostrata. The sequence continues at coordinate 90,559 of JAXBDA010000165.1, read as the reverse complement.
TGGTATTGGATTGTCTAAATTGGGTAATGTTTGATTATTGGAATTCAGTAGTAATTGTGTGAAATCAGTTCATATAGGCTGCCATTAGAGGGATAGTGTTTTATAAAAGGAGTGGTATTGGATTTTCTAAATTGGGTAAGTGTTTGATTATTTGAATCTGTGTAGTGTTGGAATTGCATTGGAAATCAAGCTACGCTAGGCACAAGCACTAGGGTATAAGAGTAAGAAATGTTAAACTTTACTTTACTGCTTGAGCTTTTCGATGAACTGCTGGATTTTTGGGAGATTGTTGGAAAATAAGCTTAGCATCTTTGTTACTGTGGATTTATTTTCCATTATCATTCAATGTTTGGTGGAAGAAGTGCAAGGAGAACAAATAGAGATGAATACAACAAGAGGAAGAATAAGAATAGACATGTCCCCCTCTAAGTTCTATTGTTGATCTGTGAATGGTTGGATTATTGCTTTTGTGGCTTCTTGCTTAGAAAACTCAGAATGGAGAATGCATAGAGAATATAAGCGGAATGGGGGATAAATCTATTGATGGCAAATTTATTGTGCATTTTCCTTGGGAACAGTTTATGATAAACTGAGAAATCCTAGAAGATAATTTGGTTCCGGAGCATATCGGGGCCATTAGTTGAAGCGATGATGAACTAGCGATTTTTTAATGTTTCAGAAGCAGTTCTTCTGCCCTCCCTGATGCCTTTTGGCTTTGATTTGGGGGCATGGTTTTGCAGCAAAATGTCCCTGTAGCTCTTCAGTTCTTGAAGGTTTGAGGGGCCACTGTTTTAGTGGTATTCTGAGAGCAGCCACTTTGTACATATTGCCAAAGGTTAGGTCTGTCTCCAATCATCCCCTGCCCATTACCCCCAATTATTGTTGTTGTTGTTGTTGTTGTAGAAGCAGTTTTTCTAAAAAACCTACCCCCTTGAAAAGAAAGAAGGGAAAAATGGAAAGCACTCTAGGCACAGTGGGAGGAAATCCGGTATATTGAACTTTGATTTGTGGCTGAGCTTTTTGATACACTATTGGATGTTATTGAAATTTTGGTGTTAAGCTTGCTATCACTGTTGTTTAGTTATGTTGGCATTGTTTACTCAATGGTACGAGGATTTTTATTTTTATTTACTGGGAAAAGAAATCAAAGAAAAAGAAAGTGAGGAAGAAGAAGGGGTCTATTTCTTTGGTTTTCCCTCTCTGGATTCTGGTCTAAAGACACTAAAGCATGATGTGGGAAGACTGAATGGCTACTTTGTCGGGAAATTACAGAACAGTAACAATGAAACTGGCTCATTCTTTAGTGATTATATGAGCAAATGCCTGAACCAAAATATGTTTATTGCAATGGGAGCATGTACAATTCCAGGGGGATGTTCGGTATTGATTCTTATAGTACTGTTTGGGGAGTCGATAAGCTAATTCCCGTGGATGTTTATTTGCCAGGCTGTCCACCTAATCCGGAAGCAGTTATGGACCTTCTAGAAATAGAAGATTTGTGGGAATTCATGCATAGGGATTAGGCCTTAGGGACCATAGGGGGCACAGTTAGGAAAACGTTTTTTTATCAGAAAACCTTAAAGAGAGACTATGGACAAGCTAAGACTGGTTGAACACCTACAGGCATTTTTATGTGTATGAAGTCTGAATCAAACCCCTGTTCTTACACTTGCCAGATTGAGTTTTCACCATTTTGTCTAAGGCAATCCCTTATATGCAATGTCTTCTGCATATGCGCTATTCTTGCATGACTGCAAACATTTAGTTGTCCTTTTCAAGGCTCTCTTTAATTTGATATCTACAATTTGTTATAGTGAAATACACGAATCTCTGGAAGAGGAACTCTGTGTTGCAGTTTCTCAGATTTCAGACTTGGTACTTTTGGCCTTTTGGGAACAAGGATGCTCCCTGCTGACTGCATCAGGGTGTTGACCGTCGTGATTTAAGGACAATTGGCATTTCAAATTGCAATAAAGCAATTTCCCAAGAGGAAAAGGAACCTCCTTAAGTGAATCACTTGATCAAGAATCCTGGGAAGAGCAGAAGACATACTTAGGGCGTCTAGGTGTTTTCTACTACAAAGACATCAGATAGGAGACCATCTTTGATATAATACAACCAAGGAAAAGGAATAGTGATTGCTTGTACCTTGATTTTTTTATTTCTGACGTGATTTTTTTATTTCTGACAGGATTGTATGCCACTGCGCCTATAGATTTTAGAGATTGAAATCTGGGGCAAGCATAAAGTAACTATCTAATAAGCTGAGGAAAAAAATAAACAATACTATCTAATGAATGTAGCGCAGAGCCTGTGTACAAGTAGGGAACCACTGTCACCAACATCAACACCAACGAAAACAGAGTTGCGTATGAAATAACTGAAATCCTTTGATGTCATTCGCTTTTAACAAAATGATTCTCTGCTCATAGTTATTGCACATTTGTGCAGTGCGCAATTTATCCCTAGTAGGAAGAAAACTGACCAGGCATGGTACAACGAGGGTTTTTCTCCTGTCTTCCAAATACTTATTGAGCTCTGGGTAAAGGAATTTCATGAATTCTAAATCCCTTGAACTCCAAGTCTAGACATTGAAATATTGAAAACTCAAAGACCTCTCCAAAACGTTTCATTCGATACTTAAAGAGTACTTCCAAATAAGTGGGTTATTTTTCCTTCTAGATAGGGTGATCCCTTGTCCAGTGGTTGAAAACTCAGCCTACTAAACCTATAGGTTGTGGGTTCAGGTCTTGCGGACAACCACTTCGTGCATTTATGCCAGAAAATAGGTTTGTACCCAATTTATCCCTCCCAATCACCCATTCATGTATACTATCTAGGCTACTTTTAATTTATACAGTCGTAAATGGTTGTCATCAAACTTATGGTTTTCGGGTTTTGTTGCTAGGTAGCTGTGTCCAGAGCGTTGAATGGGATTGGCCTTGCAATAGTTGCACCTGCAATTCAGTCCCTTGTAGCTGACTCAACAGATGACAACCACCGTGGTACTGCTTTCGGATGGCTACAGCTAACCAGCAACCTTGGGTCACTTATGGGTGGACTCTTCTCTTTGTTGATAGCTCCAATGACATTCATGGGAATTCCCGGATGGAGAATATCTTTTCATCTCGTAGGCATAATTAGCGTCATCGTGGGTATATTAGTTCGCCTTTTTGCCAATGATCCACACTTTCCAGATAAAAGTGGTGCTAAGGTTGATGATCAAAGTCCAAGAAAGTCCTTCTGGTCAGAAGTGAAAGGCCTTGTTCAGGAAGCCAAATCTGTTGTGAAGATTCCATCCTTCCAGATTATTGTGGCTCAGGGTGTTACAGGTTCATTTCCCTGGTCAGCTTTGTCATTTGCCCCGATGTGGCTGGAACTGATAGGCTTCTCCCATGAGAAGACTGCATTTTTGATAGGTATGTTTGTGGTTGCTGGTTCCCTGGGGGGACTTTTTGGAGGTCGGATGGGGGACAAGTTGTCGAGCCGACTCCCAAATTCTGGAAGGATTATACTGGCGCAGATAAGCTCAGCATCCGCCATTCCTCTGACGGCGATACTACTACTAGGTTTACCCAACAATCCCTCCACTATGGGATCACATCTATTGGTGTTATTTGTTACAGGGTTCTTTATATCCTGGAATGCTCCTGCTACGAACAAGTAAGGACACAATTCACCTTACTCTTTTATTTCTGTTGATTACAATCAATTGATCATTGTCTTTATTCACAATTTTTAGCCAAGGCTGAATCATCAGTGTCATGTTCAGGGGCGGAGCCACAACTTTTAGGTGGTGGGGGTCATCAAATACATATGGCCATATAGCATTTGTTTTAAGATATTGGACCTTGGGGCAGTTTTTTGTTTTCTGAGAGTTCAAAATGTGTAAAATAGAAATAATTTCTTATACATATTCGGGGAATATTGCAACCCAATGGATTTGAACCCTTTTGGCAGTTGGAACATACTTGCTCCGCCCTTGATCATGTTGCGCTCAATTTTGTGCGACATGGACCCTAGAATGGTGTCGTAGTTGAAGTATTGGTCGACTAATTATGATGGGGTTCATCTGATGTCAAGTGTCTATTCCAACTGGCACTATGGCACGCTAAATTTCACATATCTCAAATACTTCTTTCTTTCTACTTTGGAATGATAATCTTAAGCATAATGTACTGTTGACTGTTCTACTTAAATATCGTATGGGTGCTTATCCAACTTGACATGAGACACATTATCTGATACTACCTAACTTTTCCCTGTATCTCACACATTTAGAAGTTTTCACGTAACATAGTGAGGGATTCCACTTTTGAAACTGAAAGAAGCATTACTTTATTCTATTTTTTTATCCCGGAAACCGAAATGGGAATTAGAAACATTAGAATATGTTGAACCATTACAATTCCTGAGTACCTCAGTACACAAAACCCCGAAAAGAATAAGAATTTTAAGTGGCAAAAGGATGCGATTACTCGAATCCTAGAGCAGTTTCAGATGCCCAAAAATCTCTTATCTGCGAATGGTGTACATTAGTTATCTAGAACCATGTAATTGACTATGTTAATAATATGGTTTAGCCAGTCCGATTTTTGCAGAGATAGTCCCAGAGAAGTCCCGAACGAGCATATATGCTTTGGATAGATCTTTCGAGTCTGTACTATCATCATTTGCTCCCCCAGTTGTTGGGATACTGGCTCAGCATGTTTATGGCTATAAACCCATCTCTGAAGGATCTGAAGACATTGCTACAGACAGGGGAAATGCCGCTTCGCTCGCAAAGGCACTATACACAGCAATTGGAGTTCCAATGGCGCTTTGTTGCTTAATCTATTCTTTTCTCTATCGCACCTACCCAAGAGACAGAGAACGGGCCAAAATGGATGTTTTAATAGAATCAGAGATGCAAATGCTCGAGTCTGAAGATTGGCATCCAAGACAGCAGAGTTCGCAAGTTCGGTTCCCTGATTCGAAAGACCTTTATTTGGATGAACAAAGCATTGTTGAAATAGAATATGAAGGGGGAGAGAGTCTTGATTTCAATGATGACGATGAGAAGACGGTACTTTACCGCCAGTTAACATTTTCCAATTTTGGGGAATAGTTTCCCTGACAAGGAGACGCCCGCCTGATCTCTCAAAGCTTCCATCGGTATAAGTTGCTCGTGACATTAGAATTCTTTAGTGAAATCTCGGTCAATACATATTACACAGGAGAAATATGGTTTGTGAAGAAAGAGGCGATTTTTTTTAGGACAGTCAAAATGGTTTAGGATTCTTACGAACAAGATATCTATCACCCGAGTAGAGGAATCGTCATCAACCAGAAGCAATTGAAAGTTGTTGCAATTTCTTGAGCTAGTTTGGTGTATTTCTTGTTACCGCATTTTGTATACCATACAACCTTTTCGTTCTTTGTATACGAACATTGATTTTTGTAGAAATGTATTGACCATTGTGCTGTCCAGGGTTGTGATTGACATAGTATATGCTTAAAACCATGACTGCGAATCTCTTTGGTTGCGTTTGCGTTCATAAAATCGAATGTAATGGATTTTACGTCACTGTTGGGAGCTGATTTGACAATGTACTAACGTCTGAGTTCAATTGTTTTTGAGTTTTTGTCTATATTTCAAGAACGGATTTGGGAGCTGCAGATTGCTGGATTGGAAATTACTTGTGCATGTATTCGTGTGAAAGCTTTTTTTTTTTTTGAATCAGTCAATCGTGTGAAAGCTTCACTTAATGAAAATCCATTCATCCAAACAGTGGTGTAGTTGCAAGTGGTGGCTAACTCTTGGATGTCCCGCATTGCATCCCGTGATCGAGTCTCATTCCCCCCTTCCCATATAATAGAATAGGAATGACGAATGACAAAAAAAAAAAAAAAAAGCAGTGTAGTTGTGGGGTGTTCGCAAATAAAGCTGTCATTCCATTGTTTAATGAGGTTATTATCAAAATAGTGAGATTACTTGTGTCTTGGCGAAAGAAATGAAAAAATATAAATTTATGAGTCGAAATTGAAAAAAAATTCAAACAATTTTTTTTTTTAAATATTGTTTCGTCATTAGTGAACTATTTTATAACTTTAGGTCATAGTTTGTACATTTTAGATTTCTCTCCTCAAGATAAATGATTTTCTCGGAAAAGATGGCACGAATCTAACAAGATTTTCAGGAAAAACAAACAAAAATAAAGGTTGGCTTAATTTAAGCCAAACTCTAAAGTTCTTTCTGACCCATTTGTACAAGTTTTGCCCAAAAAATACCCCGGTTGTCTAATTACAACATTCGTCCTCTGTTTTTGAGTTTTGAGGATCCAGAACTACATTTGCTTTTAGTCACTCCAAAGTTTTGAATGGCACACATGATTTCAAAATGCTAAAAGTTTTGTAAATCATCTAGACTTTCGCCAAGTTACTTAAAGCTAAACCCAAGTGGAGAATGAGCAATGTTACAAACACAACACAACTGCGTCTGGAGCTGTTCGATGCACATGGGTCCACATGCATCGAACGACTCCAAAAACAGTTGTGTTTGTAGACTTTTTGAAATAAAAAAAGTAGAAAATTTTCACTTCCTTTTAACAGATGGAGAAGAATGTTTAAACTGAATTATTAACTATCTAGAAGGAGAATCTTCCAACGACAGTAAAGAGTGTTCATGGAGCAAACTTCAGTAAATATTCTCTTTGAGACTTCAAAGAGTACATTAGAAATGTCTAATTCATACACATTTGGAGGCCACCACCGCTACATATATTCGTACATCACCGGTAATCAGACGAACAGACAGCTTGACTGCCTATCTCGAGAATCAATGGTTCTTACTGGTAAGATACTTTTCTTGCTGGTAAAAATATGTCAGGAAATCTGGACCAAATGCCTGGCGCAAAGACCGCAGTAACAGGAAGCCCCCCTAAAGGACCATCAAATAAGATGGTGAAGGCTAACAGTACAGCAAAGCAGCACCAACATGTACAAGTTCATTTGCCTCTGGTGAATGAACATCTCCAGCCACCACCACTGTCACGCCCTCAATTTTTAAAAGGATAATATACACAATATCCACGCGGATGTCAACGACTCCACGGTCAAATCAAGTCTCACAGCCATTACACGTAGTCAAAGTCAACATCATCCATATCTATGGTCACCATAGCCCCAAATGAAAGTGAATATGTCTTAAAGTTATTACAAATCATAGTCAAAAGATAAGATTACAAATAAGTTACAAAACCATCTTTCCAAAAATAGATGTCCAAAGATGATGGAGTAACTCTCTATAAGCTTTTCAAAAGATGCATGCACACGTCAAACAATCCATCCTCATGTTCCATGCTGAGTACCTGAAAATTATTAGGGTGAGCTCACTAGCCCAGTAGAAAAACGTCTATCGATTCTGAATGGAAATGAGATGCATGTGAAATGTAGGCACAATGATATAAGCACTTTACAAGACTCTAGGATTCAAAGAAAAACAAACTCAAAGAATGACATTGAGTTCAAAGGTCTCAAAGTTTCATTAACCATAGTGCCACCGTACCCAACGCGTACCCGATACGCCGCATGTGTCAAAAGTATTCATTCATCGTGTTCAAGTTCATTATCATCATTCACTTCCTCAAATTCCTCGCGACACACCTTTAGGGTAGACCAAGTATCCTTCCGGGCATACCATATAGGCCTCGTGTCCACTTTCCCTTGGCCAAGGTTCATTCCTCGCTCGGAGTACTATTTCTTCCCTTATCAACTAAAGTATTCTGCCAACTACGATGCGGTCTCATTTGATGATCCGAGCCTTTCATCTCGTAGGTCTTATAGTATGTATCATTTATTAGTAAAAAATTGAGTTGTAAAGGGAAGAAATATTGTAGGCCTGACTGTTTTGGCCAGTTACTTATTGGATTTAGGGGTCCTGTAGGGCACTTCCGCCGCCATGTGGATCGTCGGATGTGTTTTCAATGGTCCAGACCAATAAAATAATGTATGAAATCTGAACGTTTAAAAACACATTCGACGGTACAACATCCCCGTTTCCTTTCATATCATCTCACTTGTCGAGAAAAAACACTACATACAAAAACAAAATTAGCTATGGAAACATAGCCATCTTGTTTAGTTTGTTAATATATGTGCACAAGTTCGGCTATGGGTACAGATGGCAAATGGCTCACTTTGGAGTCCTAAACAAATGAATCAAGATGTTGGGTTTGTGAGGCTTATTTACCTTTTTAGTCCCTAAAGTATGAGCGAGTGTCCAATTTGATCCCCAACCTATACTTTCGACCAATTTAATCCCCAACCTATCAATTTTGTGTCGATTTAGTCCCCCACCCAAACGCCGTTCCCTCCATCCGTCAAAAATGAGGGTACTACTGGTATTTTACCTATCCCCACCAATCCCTCCACACCTGGCATTAGAGGATAATGATCGTATTTCGTAGAAAAGGTAAAGTAGAGCTCTCTACTGTAGAAACCCTACCTTTGAAGAGAGAAATCTGGAAATCTCGTGCGAAATCTGGGTGATCGACAGAGAGGGAATCGAGAGTGGAGAATGGCGCATGATGAATGTGAGGGAGAATGGAATGACGATTGTAGAGGTATGCATTTACTCGACTGAAACAAGTTTTCCCTTTTGTCGTGAAAAATTTATGCATTTACTCGACTGAAACAAGTCCTCTGTTAGGTGAGAGTCCCCATAAATATGCATGTACATGTATCTGTGTAGTGGGTTTATGTGTATAGCATATCAAAAGGCATGTGGGTCTGTGCATATTTGTTTTTTTTTTCAAAGACTGATGATGCTTTCCAGCTTTTTTAAATCGCATAAATTGTGAAAGTTGGACCACCATGGGGTTTCTATGTGGGTTTTTGGCACAGCTTTTTTTGTCAGAGCTTTTTTTTTTTTGTCAAAGTTGTGTTTTGGGTTTCTATTTGATTTGTAGGTGAATGTATTTGGGCTTTTTTTTACAGGGCCATGTAGGAAGGCTCCTTTTTTTTCTATTCAAGTGCACCATGGGGGTACCTTTTCTATAAGGCCTAGGAAGGTTTATATTGGGGGCACAGTTCAAACAGTCCATGGGCTGCACACTGACTACATTTCTTTGCTCAGCTTGGAGGCTATGGCACATCAGCTTGGGTATGTCTCTAATGTCAACTATTATTATTACATGCCTGGGTATAAGTTGGATGTTGGACTTGTACCCATTACCAATGACAAAAGAGTTTTATCTATGCTGGAGTACATGGACCATAAGAGGACTTGTGTCATGTATTTAGAGGAGGTAGGAGGAGTGAGTACTTCATCCTTTACGACAGTCCATGCCACTGGACCAAATCATATTATACATAACTTTGATATGTGGTCCTCAAAGCCAGCTACTATTATACATAACTTTGATTTGGGGTCCTCAAATTTTCCTATTGACCTAGGTCTAGATGATGTTGAAGTTGTGCCCACTACTGTGTTTGGAGATGGTAAAATTGATTTAAATTTAGATTACAGTGGAGTAGGGGATACAAATTGTGGGTTAAGTGATGTAGTTGAAGATGATTCTACAACTGATGATGAAGTGTATTATAGTGACCATTCCTATGTAGAAGAAGATGATGATGCCTTATATGAAACATTTTGTTCATCAGAATGAGGAATTTGTGGGGGTGAGGGAGGATAATGAAGAAGAAGTGCATTGTGGTGAGGATGGGAATGAGATAACATTCACCAACAAACCAAATAGAAACCCAAAACACAACTTTGACAAAAAAAAAAAAAGCTCTGACAAAAAAAGCTGTGCCAAAAACCCACATAGAAACCCCATGGTGGTCCAACTTTCACAATTTATGCGATTTAAAAAAGCTGGAAAGCATCATCAGTCTTTGAAAAAAAAAACAAATATGCACAGACCCACATGCCTTTTGATATGCTATACACATAAACCCACTACACAGATACATGTACATGCATATTTATGGGGACTCTCACCTAACAGAGGACTTGTTTCAGTCGAGTAAATGCATAAATTTTTCACGACAAAAGGGAAAACTTGTTTCAGTCGAGTAAATGCATACCTCTACAATCGTCATTCCATTCTCCCTCACATTCATCATGCGCCATTCTCCACTCTCGATTCCCTCTCTGTCGATCACCCAGATTTCGCACGAGATTTCCAGATTTCTCTCTTCAAAGGTAGGGTTTCTACAGTTGAGAGCTCTACTTTACCTTTTCTACGAAATATGATTGAAATACGATCATTATCCTCTAATGCTAGGTGTGGAGGGATTGGTGGGGATAGGTAAAATACCAGTAGTACCCTCGTTTTTGACGGATTGAGGGAACGGCGTTTGGGTGGGGGACTAAATCGACACAAAATTGATAGGTTGGGGATTAAATTGGTCGAAAGTATAGGTTGGGGATCAAATTGGACACTCGCTCATACTTTGGGGACTAAAAAGGTAAATAAGCCGGTTTGTGAAGCCTGATTCGGATATGGATTGTCACTGTGCTGACTATGTCGCGGCTGGACTTAGATAGGGATATTGCAATAATTGGTGACGTAAACCTAGCTTTGGATTTAAAATACATGTTATACGTACCCCGATGTAATCTTTACACTTTTTCCATTTGATTATGTAGGGAACCCATTGTTTGCCTCCTGTGAGAAGGGCGATAACCACCACCATCCCAGATTTGTTCGCATCGTAGCTATGTCTAAATAACCTCAATAAACCGTCCTTTTTTCGCATTGTCGCGTCGCAATGGTTCAAGATCCGATGCGTATCTGTTGGTGGAAGTTCTATTTTCCCACTAAATTTCGCCAACTTCGTTTCTGGGTGAAGAGCAAACTTCTCCTCGGTTGAATCACAAATAGAAGGGTTTGAAATACCTGGTCCTGATGTGGGTCAGATTAGGTATGAGCACGCTTTACATATTTGTTAAAATACGGCAATTTGTTTCGGTAAAATGAGGGGCAAAAAAAATGATCGAGACTACACGAGTAAGTCTTCATTATTTTTGTGGCACACACTCTGTATTTTGCAAACAAAACTAAATTTCCGTATTTCAAGAAAGAGTTATAGCGTGCACAAATCTAATCTCCTCGGGACTAGAGATCTCAAAAGCCTCCAATTGTGATTCATTCCGGGAGAAATTAGCACTTCATCCGAAATAAAAATTGGGGAAATTTAGTGGGAAATAAGACGTGAATGTGTTCATACTTGGATGAAAACGAGCACTTCCTTTTATGAGAGAAGTATAAAGTTGTTAGATTTCCTAGTTATCTGGGGTGTCCACAGATCGGATTCGGCCGGTTCGGATACGGATCCGATCCGATTCGGTCAGAGCGGATTTGGGTTAATTTTTAGGATCCGGGAACCATCCGTATGTGACATACGGATGGATCAGATTGGTTCCGGATCAATTTGGCGGTTTGGGGCGCCTTTCAAATGGGCCAATTTGCTTGGGCCAATTTAGGAAAAATTTCCAACCATTTTTCCAGCCCAATCAATTTTCAACCCAATTTTGTCCAGCCCAATCAATTTTCAACCCAATTTTTTCCAGCAACGGCCTTTGCTCGCCGGCTAAGGAGAAGGCCGCCATTAGGGGAGTCTACGGCGGCCGCGATGTGACCACGATCTGAGAGAGAGAGAGAAAGAGAGAGAGAGAGCCGTACCAGATTGTGGGTGTGGAGGTTGAGAGGCGTCGGAGGAGGAGAGGGAGGGAGTGAGAGATCAATTAAGGTTTTACAATGGTGGGTGTGGAGACTGAGAGGCGGAGAGAATGAGGAGAGTCTGAAGATTAGGGTTAGAAAGTAGAAAAGAAAGAAAAGAAGAAAAAAGTAGAATGAGGAGAGTCTGATTGTGGGTGTGGTGTGGTATAGGGTGTGTACACGTATTACACTATTACTTTTTTAAGTTTTTTGTTTTTGGCCGAAATGGCCTGGGTAGTGGGGTGGGTAGTGCTGCACTGCACTACTGCTGTGAGTTTTTTTTTTTTTTCATGGACGGATCGGATTTAACCGGATCCCATCCGGAACCGACAACTTCAGTGTTTTACGATCCGCAACCCATCCGTACGTACATACCTCGGACGGATAAATGGATTGTTCGGTTTGGCGGATCGGATGATCCGCTGGGCATCCCTATGCCTAATATAGTGCAGTATTTCTCGGAGTACTATTTCTTCCCTTGTCAACTATTCTACCAACTACGGGAACTCAAATTTTTGGGGTCAGTTGCAGTCTTGTTTGATGATCCGAACCTTTCATCTTTGAAAGACATAGTATCATTTATGTAGTAAAAAATTGAGTTAGAGAGGGAAGAAATATTGTACGCCTTATTGTCTTGGTTATATATTATATAAGTCCTGGAGAAAAAGCACTACATACAAACACAAAATTAGCTATGGAAATGTAGCCATCATGTTTAGTTTGTTATTATGTGCACAAGCTCGACTATGGGTACAGATCCCTGTGAACAAATGGCCCATTTTGGAGTCTCAAACAAATGATCCGAGCCATTCGTTAAGTTATCATATTCTTTAGAGTAGTTTTGAAAAAAATCAGTTCAGCTGAACTGTAATAACCGAAAATTTTATATTAAAAAATTAGAAAAATCAACGTACCCGAAAATCGGAGTGTTACACGGGCAATAAGTGTTTGATCCAATTGTTTAAGTGTAACAAATTGGAACAAAGTTGTGTTGGTCCAAGTGTTTGATCCACTTCCATAGTATTGGAGAAGATATATGCAAATATGCAATAGGAATTTTTGAAGAACAAGAATGCCAAATAATATTCATCAACCAAAATAAACGCAAAAAAATATTAATAAGAAAGGTTTAGAAAAAGCCTGTGGAGTGGTTGAGGCACGCGAAATCACGCTCTCCTTATGAATGATATACCCCTCCTGCGCTGGGTCGAATAATACTCCTTCCCAAGATACAACAACCTTCGAGCTTTCTTCCGTGTGATAAAGCAAACTCACGAATTCATTGTAGTTTCCCTTCAAATAACTAATGAAATTTGACCTCAAATATACTCCATAGACAAATTAAAAGGAAAACAAATTGAAGCTTTTATGGAAATTGCTCTCTAACCAAAAGAAGAGAATGCTAGGTTATGCTGTCAACGTGTAAAAAAAACTGAGAGAGAAATAGGGTTTTCTTCTACATTTATCTGAGAAAAGGCTGATTACTTATATAGGCAATAATCTGATAAAGGGTACCTAGTTATGGATAAGAATATACTTCTAATATTTAGGAGAAAATTAAGGAGACCAAGTCTCACTAGGCAGAGCGGATCTGCTGAACCGTAAACCCCGTCCCACGTCAATAGATTTTACAAGCAAGTGATAAAAACACATCAATGATCAATCAATGAAAGCATAAATTTAAAATATTGAATTAGAAATAACACAGTTACACAAATGGTGGAAGTTCCATAAAAGGTTGAGGGTAATTCGGTCAATTCCTTAGTGGAAGAGAATGATAATGCAAAAGCTCGTTCAAAGGTGATTATCAGATTGTGTCTCGATTGTGTTGCTTTGAAAAATGCATTATGAACCTAAGCTTCCAAACATTTAAAATCCGTTGATGTAAAATCCATAATTAAATGTAAATTATTAAATTAGAAATAACACAAAGGGTAGAAATTCAATAAAAGATGTTAATTCAATCTATTGGTGTAAGTTCTAATTTCCCACTAAATTTACCCAACTTCGTTTTTGGGTGAAGAGCAAACTTCTTCATGGCTGGACAACACATCGAAGCTTTTGAGATATCCACCCTTTGTCAGATTAGGTATGAGGGCCACTATAACATACAGTATTTGTTAAATACGTCAATTTGTTTGTGTAAAAATGAGTTGGTACCAAAATGTTGGAGAAACCTACATAATCTTAGAATATCTTACAGAAATCGTCAAACAATGAAAAGAAGAGAAGAATTTTTACAGGTACTGGGAGTAAAACATCTTCTTCCCAAATCACCAACCTAGCTAGAGACTTTGTGATGGTTATTTCTCAAATGATGAGATGATCTAGAACATTAGCCTCCTTTCACAAAAGGGCTAACATAAAATAATCTCACGGGAACGGCTTCTCTACATCGCATAAGCTTTCCTTCCCATAAGGAAAACTTACAAGATCAATTGCTAAGATTTATTCTCACCACAAAAATTGGAAAACCACTACCCAATAATAAAAATACATATTGTCAAGTAGATCACATAAATTGACTAGCATGGTCTAATATAATTACATTACTATTCAATTTAAGAAAATATAGTGCATAGGACCACATAAAATTAATATTCTTTATTTTTACAACAATCTCCCATTTGGCCCATGCACCTTATATTATACATAACTGATGCTTTGAATTGCAACAAGAGTCAAGCGTATAATATAAGGGCTTCGAATTGAGTGGTCACTCGAGTTTTTGACCCTCGTTGCAATTCAAAGCATTAGTTTTGTATATGTATGATATAGGAAGCATGGACTCTACAGGAGATTGTTGGGAAAATAAAGAATATTTATTTTATGTGTCATATGGCACTATATTTTCTTAAATTGAATTGCAATGTAATTACTGGACTCAATGGATTGGACAATGCTAGTCAATTTATGTGATCTACTTCACAGCATGTATATTTTTATTATTGGAAAGTGGTTTACCAATATTTTTGGTGAGAATGAATATCAGCCATTGATCTGGTAAGTTTTCGTGATGGGAAGGGAAAACTTATGGTGTACGCGATGTAGAGAAGTCGTCCCCGTGAGGTTATTTTATGTTAGCCCTTTTATAAAAGAGGGCTAATGTTCTAGATCATCCCATCAGTTAAGAAATAACCATCACAAAAGGATAGAGCTCTCTAGCTAGGTTAGTGATCTGGGAAGAAGACGAGTTTTACTCCCGGTACGTGTACAAATTCTTCTGTTCTTTTGAAAATTTCTGTAAGATATCCTAAGATTATGTAGTTTTCCCCAACGTTTTGGTATCAAGGGAAAAATGATCGAGACTGCACGAGTCTCCTGCCAAACTTTAGGAGAGATGCCACCCCCATTATTTATGTGGTACACACGCTATATTTCGCAAACAAAATTAACTAAATTTCCGTATTTCAAGGAGGAGTTATAGCGTGCACAAACCTAATCTGATGTAGGGAAGAAATCTTGAAAGCCTCAATAACATGATCGGATGACCGAGGGGTGCACAGCAGCCGGGTGCACAACACCCACCCCATGCACAAATGACCCACTTTGGAGCCGAAACAAATGATCCGAGCTATTCATTAAGTTATCTTATTCTTTAGAGTGATTATAAAAAAAAATCAGTTGAATCGTCTTTTTATAATAAGCCAAAAGCAAATGGTATCAAAGTGATTAGACAATTAAATCTATCAAATCTCATTGTTTTGCAATTGATCTTCAATCGATCGGGTTCAAAAGAGTTACAATCAATAAGGCAATTTTGGTGATTTACCCCACTTTGGAACAGGATTAATAGGGCAGAAAGATGGGATTATAGAGTGATTATTCAGTGTTCCTAGAGCTGCGTCGCATTGTATTCCGGGGCTTGTAGCACCACCAAATATGCAGCGGAGAAAGACACAAGGAACCATGTGCCCGTGCTCTCAGAGCAATTAATAATTTTCCAAAAGATGTAAGTATTGATCCAGTTGTATAATTATATTGTAGGCCTTATTGATCCAAATGCATAATGTTGGAGAAAGATATAAAAGATATATGCAATAGGAATTTCTGAAGAATAAGAACTGTGAATAATACTCTATCAACCAAAATAAACGGAAAAAAAAATTATTAATAAGAAAGGTTAAGAAAAGCCTGTGGGATGGTTGA
Source organism: Gaultheria prostrata (assembly GCA_036023075.1). Taxonomy (NCBI): domain Eukaryota; kingdom Viridiplantae; phylum Streptophyta; class Magnoliopsida; order Ericales; family Ericaceae; genus Gaultheria; species Gaultheria prostrata. Next base: position 74,702 of record JAXBDA010000165.1, on the reverse strand, counting down.
GGCACGCGAAATCACGCTCTCCTTATGAATGATATACCCCTCTTGCGCTGGATTGAATGATACTCATTCCCTAGATACAATAACCTTTGAGCTTTCTTCTGCGCAATAAAGCAAACTCATGAATCCATTGCAGTTTCCGGACACTCAAATAACTAATAATTTGACCTCCAATATACTCCGTGGAACAAAAGGAAAACCAATTGAAAATTTTATGGAAATTGCTCTCTAATCAAAAGAAGAGAATGATAGGTTATGCTGTCAACGTGTAAAAAAAACTGAGAGAGAAATAGGGTTTTCTCCTATACTGAGAAAAGGCAGAATACAGAATACTTATATAGGCATTAACCTGATTAACGTTACCTGTTTATAAATAAGGAATTTTTTTTGGGTAAATGCAGGGTACCACGTGGCCGAGTTTAGTACCCAAACGTTGCATCTGAGACCCGGTAGATACTGAAAAATTGCTCATAGATAAGAATATAGTTCTAATATTTAGGAGAAAATTAAGGAGACCAAGTCTCACTTGGTTTTCAAGTGGTCCCACGTAAACAGATTTTACTTGGGGAATACTCTCTTAAAAGAGACCAACTATCATCACAAGCAAGTGATAAAAACACATCAATGACCAATCAACGAAAACATAAATTTAAAATATTTACTTAGAAATAACAAAGTTACATAAAGGGTGGAAATTGCATAAAAGGTCAAGGGTAATTCGGTCAATTCGTTAGTGGAAGAAAATGATAGTGCAAAAGCTCGTTCAAAGGTGATTATCAGATTGTGTCTCGATTGTGT
>JAXBDA010000165.1:0-73807 GCA_036023075.1 Gaultheria prostrata | reverse complement strand
TGTTTTGAAAAATACATTCTGAACCTAAGCTTCCAAACATTTAAAATCCGTTGATGCAAAGTCCATAATTAAATGTAAATTATTAAATTAGAAATAACACAAAGGGTAGAAATTCAATAAAAGGTAGGGGTAATTCATTTTATTGGTTGGTGGAAGAAAATGATGGTGCAAAAGCTCGTTCAAAGGTGATTATCAGAATGTGTCTCGATTGTGTTGTTTTGAAAAATACATTCTGAACCTAAGCTTCCAAACATTTAAAATCCGTTGATGCAAAGTCCATAATTAAATGTAAATTATTAAATTAGAAATAACACAAAGGGTAGAAATTCAATAAAAGGTAGAGGTAATTCATTTTATTGGTTGGTGGAAGAAAATGATGGTGCAAAAGCTCGTTCAAAGGTGATTCTGAGATTGTGTCTTGATTGTGTTGTTTTGAAGACTGCATTATCAAGCTAAGCTTCTAAACATTTAGAATTTGTTGATACCAAATCTATAATTCGATGATGAAGCTCACAATGCAAACAGGCTCTAAGTAATGAATCCCTCACCAATATATGAAAAGCGAACATTTATTTTTTCTCTATTGCACCTACCCAAGAGACAGAGAACGGGCCAAAATGGAAGTTTTAATAGAATCAGAGATGCAAATGCTCGAGTCTGAAGGTTCGCATCCAAGACAGCAGAGTTCGCAAGTTCGGTTCCCTGATTCGAAAGACCTTTATTTGGATGAACAAAGCATTGTTGAAATAGAATATGAAGGGGGAGAGAGTCTTGATTTCAATGATGATGATGAGAAGACGGTACTTTACCGCCAGTTAACATTTTCCAATTTTGGGGAATAGTTTCTCTGACAAGGAGACGCCCGCCTGATCTCTCAAAGCTTCCATCGGTATAAGTTGCTGACATTGGAATTCTTTAGTGAAACCTCGGTCAATACATATTTACACAGGAGAATTATGGTTTGTGAAGAAAGAGACGATTTTTTTTAGGACAGTCAAAATGTTTTAGGATTCTTACAAACAAGATATCTATCACCCAAGTTAGAGGAATCGTTATCAACCAGAAACAATTGAAAGTTGTTGCAATTTCTTGAGCTAGTTTGGTGTATTTCTTGTTACCACGTTTTGTATACCATACAACCCTTTCGTTCTTTGCATACGAACATTGATTTTTGTAGAAATGTATTGACCATTATGATGTCCAGGGTTGTGATATGACATAGTATATGCTTAAAACCATGACTGCAAATCTCTTCGGTTGCGTTTGCGTTGATAAAATCGAATGTAATGGATTTGACAAAACAGTTACTCATTCAAAAGTATTAACGCCTGAGTTCAATTTTTTTGGTTTATGTCTGTATTTCGAGAATGGATTTGGGAGCTGCAGATTGCTGGATTCACTACAAGAAAAAACACATTTAGTGACTAAGATTTTGGTCTCTAAAAGGCCCTATTTAGTCACAAAATGTATACCGTGACCAAAAAAAATTTAGTCGCCTAACCCTACTCGCAGAAAGGTTTCTATGACCAAATATCTTGTGGTCATTGAAGCATAACATTTAGTGATCAAAATGTGGTCGTTGAATGCTCTTTTCAGTGACCAAATTGGTTGGTCACTTATACTTGTTGGTCACAGAATGATTTCATCGGTGACCAAAAAAGTGGTCATTATTTCTTGTAGTCACTGAAGCTTAACATTCAGTGACCAAAACGTGGTCGCTGAGTGTTCTATTCGGTGACCAAATTGGTTGGTCAGTTATACTTGTTGGTCACTGAATGAATTTTTCAATGACTAAAAAAGTGGTCATTATTTATACACTTTGTAATAACCAAGAAAAAAAAATTTGGTGACCAAAAAAGTGGCCATTATTTATATACCTTCTAATGACCAAGTGTTTTGGTGACGAAGTAATTTTTTTTAATTATTTAGCCACCAATGGTTTAAATAATATAATTTTTAAATTACTTTGGGCATTAATAAATTCATATTTCGTTCTCCATATTTTTATGAATCCCATCCAACATGACTTTTCTTTTGCTATTTTGGTTTTACACAATCAAATACATACTGTAGAATCAATAGTAAATCCAAACCATAATGTAATTTTTAACACTCATTCAACATCCTAGTATAATAGTCATCATGATCATACTTACAACTACTGAACCATAAATTATCCAATGTCTTAACCGTCTACCAACCAACACAAAATACATGGACCACAAATGCAAAACAAAACATATGGACCACAAGAAGTTTTTGTTCTGAACAGCCTTCATTCAATCGAAATGCATCCATATCCAAAATATATGCCCAAGCTTTGAAGAAGTCCACTTTAATCTGTAAGTGCAGAAAAAAAATGCAATTAATGCCCATAAAGAGACAAATGTATAATCTAGTACTCTTTTGCAGTTTGACCTAGTCCTGGCCACATATAACGATCCAGCTAGCATTCATATGCAAAAAAAAAAAGAAAGAAAAGAAAGCAATAAACGATAGTAGCAATCATTCAAACATCTCCCACATTGATCTCCATCTACGAAGCACTTCAATTAGAAATATATTCTGAATTGGTTGTGACATTGATAAATTAACAAGACACATGCACACACCCATATATAAGGTACAACAAAATAGAACTCTAAGTTACTGTGATTTGTGCTACTGAAGAGGATTTTAAAAGCAGTGTTCTAAAAATCAGTCAAGTGGGCTGACTAGTTAGCCCCAAGTCACTAGTCGGAGGTCCCCCGACTTGATCGAAACCCGACTAGTCGGGCAAAAGTCAGCGATTAGTCGGCCAAAAATCGCTAGTCGGCAGTCGACCAACCTTGGACCGTCTAGCGTCTTTTAGAACCTTGATTAAAAGATAGAAGTCTAGAGTAAGGTGGCTTACTTTGGGAGATCAAAACACCAAGTTTTTCCATCAGAAGGTAGTTACTAACAGGCTTCGAAACAAAATCCAGAGTTTGACTGATTGCAATGGTACTACAAGGCTTGAACATCCTAATGATGTCAAGAAGCAAATTTTGAATTATTATCAAGGGCTCCTGGTTTGCAGGATTTTTGATGGTAATGCATGTGTCTCGTATTAGCTTGTGCGCATTTTGGACAATCGCTACCATTTCTTTCGATCATAGCTACTTCACAAGCTTACAAATGAGTTGAGATAGCAGCCAAAAAATGAACATGAAACATTAAGAGCAAATAAACTCATACGTCTCAGGCATTAACTTTAAGGCCAACCATTTGGTTCCCTCTTTTGCAGGTTTTTTAAAGCTTTAATGATGAAATATGATACAAAGAAGGAATGTGAAATATTACCGCACCGAGAGCGAGCAAGTCAGCAATCTCTAAAAAGTCAAAAGATCAGTGTCCAAATAGTCAGATCAGCAATTTCCTTGTCGACCATCTCAAAGTATTCATTCTCTTGAAAAAAGAATAAACAATAGATTAGGTTCATTACAATCAAAGCCGGTATAAATAATCAACATTTTAGGAGTCTACGTGGCTGCCTTTTAGGTATGCAATTGCTCTATATATGTATCTAAATCAACTACATATAAAAACAAAAAATTAGAATTGTTTTGTTGGGGGAGGGGGCCAATAAAGAGAGGGTGAGATATGATATCAGACGACCTAAAAAAACTTCTCTTTTTTTTTTTTTTGGGGGGGGGGGGGGGGGGGGGGCAGGGCCACCCAACCCAACCCCACTGTACATCCACCCCTGTGACATTGTGTCATATTACCACCCATAAATAGACATTACTCCAACGATAACAATCTGAATTCACGTGAAGTAGCAACAGCGAGGAATCTGAATGCAAATTAAGATTTAAAAAGTCAAGCATAGCAAGATTGTATGATACTGTGTTCTGGCCAGCGAAGTTGTCCCCTATATTTATAACTCTTTAAGTGCTAGGCAATAATCATAAGCAAAAGTTCTAAAATCTCAACATTCTTTAACATAGTTCCAACATTAGGAATATGATTCCAAGCTATTACGTGTCAACTATGTTAAATGGAGTATTTACCCAATTGTTAAATGGAGCCAAAGTTCTAAAATCTAACCTTACTTTTAACTATTAAATGTCAACTCCTATAACATTGGCATAAATCCTTGCTTAATATAAACCGTGAGTTCAGACAAGACCATGGAGGATTCATCATTTAAAGACTCAGAGACCACCAATGAGGGTTTAGCTTTAGTAACCTTTACTCAGAATTTAAAAATTATCACTTGGCCGAAGGGAAGGATGAGGATCAGGTTAATGATTGCAATTAAAGGTTGTGGTTCCTCGGTATAAAATATATGTGTAATTTGTCAAACACGTTAAAACACTTGATTGCTCCCAAGTCTATAAAACACCAACATATCTACATCATAGAACACTAAAATTTTAAAAAAAAATCATAGAAAACAGCATAACCAAGAAAAGTTTTTATCCACTATATAGTTCTTTTATTCTACTAATGCAATTCCGTGATTAAAAAATAAACAAGCAGCATCAAAAAATGAAGCAGCATTAGAAAAATCAACTCAAAAAGAAAGGTTAAAACATATATTAAAACCCCACCTCATACTTTATTAGCCCCATAACTACCAGTACTATACAAAAAAAAAATCTTACAACAGAACTTAAAGAGCTTTATCCACTAAAGTTAGTACAAATCAAAACCCACCACAAATGAAGCACAAAGAAAAAGAAAGAACCTCGCGGCTACGGCAATCCGTTTTTGTTAGAATCTGCCATCGTTCTCTTGAAACACTCTTGCTTATTAGAAAATCCTAAATAGATCTTAGATTTAACACACACACATGCATGATCGGAAAAACCGCGCACACTCAGAGAGAGAGAGAGATGACATTACGATTTGAGGGGTTTCACACAAAATTAGTTTTCGAGTAAAGGGGTAAAGGAGGAATATGGTCTAACAGAACGATTTGAGGGCTAAGTACTAAAAATTTCCATATTTACAACAGAAAATATCCACAACTACTAAAGGCATGAAACCTAGAAACAATACAAGTGAAACCCTATTTCCACAATTTCCCAATTTCCACAATTACCAGTATAAGGGAGAGTAAAAACCTGTAGTCTTTCGTGCCTAACAGAAGGCAACAACGAGTTCGGATAGCCTTCGGTGTTCACGAGGTCCAGGGACAGTTCTGGGGAAACAAAGCTTCGTGACAGATGTGTCGGTGAAGATGGAAGACGGTGGTGGAGAAGGTGAACGATGAGGCGATAGAAACCAGGGATTTCTCTGCCCGGTCTGAGCCGCCCTTTACTTCCACTTTACTTCTAATAAAAAGCTTTCAGTCTTTCACCACTAAAACTATGTCGTTTCTCTCTTTTTCTACTTCAGTGCCTAATGTAGTGGTCGCCCAAAATATGAGAATGGCGCCTAATTTTCCCGTGAAATGTTTTGGCGCACTTTACGAAATGGTTTGGCGCACTTTTGATTTGGTAGGCTTTTTAGCATCTCTTTGGTGACCAAAATTTAATTGCTCCATGAAAGTTTGCTTCTAAGAGCAACCCCAACAAACTCCCTAAATTGGCTCTCATCCCTATTTTAGGGAGCCAAACCCCAAAGTTAGGCTCCAAGAGACTCCCTAAATCCCTCCCTAAAATACAAAAATGAATAGTACCTCCCTAAAAACCCCCCTATTTAGGGAGTCACTATTCACTCCCTACCCATTTTTTAATTCTTTCTCTCTCCTTCCCCTGGCTGCTTTTTCTTTTTTTTTTCTCTCTCTCTCTTGTCTCTCTCTTACTTTTCCCCCATATATTATATTTTATTAAAAATAGGGAGTGTTGTTGGAGTGTTGATAGAAAAAGTGTCAAATTATAATAGATATATGCACTGTACACTGCCTAATTTACCAATTCATTGTTGGGGTTGCTCTAATGACTGTAAATACTAATCACAAAAAATGAATTTCATCAGGATGCAAATGATAATAGGATGATATTTTTCGTCTGATCAACTGTCTAATGATATGCGATTAACTTCATTGTAGTACGAAATAATCTAATCCATATTGTGTAAAAGATAGACAGTTCGGATTTAAAAAAAAAAAAATCTTAGGTGGAGCTTGGGTGGTGCTTTATAAGGCTTTAATGCCTCCAAAAGCATTAACGTCTTCTCACCATGTAGTGATCAATATTCGATGATTTTGCAATTTGGTAAAAATGATGAAATTAGTAAAATGTGAAATCTTAACGGTTTAGATATACCATTATAAAAATATACTTGACAATAACCTTTACAATTTATACGTTCAATGTACATAGTAGTAAACTAAGGGAAAATGATTCAATATCTGTAGTAATTGAATGTACAACAGCAACACGACTGCTACACAATCATAAAGATCGAGATCGTTGATTTCATTGTGCTTGTTGATTAAATCATTAATCTAAAATTTTGGCTTGATCGGGTCTAGAAAGCCCTTTCATCATGATGCAATTAATAGATAGTAACAAAGTCTTATGCCGTAGTCATATATGTAGTGGCCACATAATAGCAACACAATCGCGACGATCAAAATCGTTGATTTCGCTGTTCATGTTGATTAAATCATTCATGTAAAATTTTGGCTCGGTCGGGTTTAGAAAGCCCCTTCATCGAGATGGAATAGATAATAAAGTAAGTCTTGTGCCACAGTTGAATGTATAGCAGACACACGATCGCGACACGATCATGACGATCGAGATCATTGATTTTGTTGTACTTGTTGATTAAACCATTCACGTAAATTTTTGGCTCTATCAGGTTTAGAAAACCCCTTCATCGCGATGAATGATCTTTCTCCCAAAATTGGCGCTAAACAAAATTTATTTGGTGACCACAGGATTTTGGTCACTAAACAAAATTTATTCGGTGACCACAAGATTCTGGTCACCAAACTGATTATTCAATGACCAAATAAATTGGTGGTCACAAAATGTCCTACCAATGGTGAGTAAATTTTGGTTAGTCACTGAAAGTACTATGATTAGTGACCAGATTATGGTTAGTCACGGAAGGATTTGAACAATTGGTGATCAAATGTAGAATTGGTCACCAATTGTTCAAGATTTTGTGACCAACGCATTTTTTATCACTATTTATTTGATTTTTTGTGACCAAAACGCGAGTGGTCACCAAAACTGGTCACTAAAAGTGTAATTTCTTGTAGTGATTGGAAATTACTTGTGCATGTGGTCAAGTGAAAGCTTCAGTTAATGAAAATCCATTCATCCAAACAGCTAGCGTAGTTGTGGGGTGTTTGCAAAAAAAAGCTGCTATTCCATTTTTTAATGATGTACTTTTAAATTTATTATCAAAACGGAAATCCTAACTCCTAAGCGTACAGAATTTTAGGAACATAAAATGTACAGAATGTAATGGGTGCGCACTTTTGGGTCCCACAAGAATATTCCGAACCGTTCATTAGTCTTGAAATAATTTTTCGAGTGACCTGGTGAAAAATCAGCTCAATCCAATATGCGTAAATGGTTAATCCAATATTCTCCTATTTCATGCTGAATCGATTGAGGATGAAACACGGGAATATTGGATCAACATTAGTCAGCTTACTTGTTTTGTCTTGGTGAATGAAATGAAAAAATATAAATTTATGAGTCGAAGTTGGAGAAATATTCAAACACTGCTTTTAAAAAATTATTTTGTCATTAGTGAATTTTTTTTAGCTTTAGGTCATATTTTATACATTTGCTTCCAGTCACTCCAAAGTTTTGAATGGCACACATGATTTCAAAATGTTTAAAGTTTTGTAAATCATCTAGACTTTCGCCAAGTTACTTAAATCTAATTAAACCCAAAGTCGAGAATGAGCATCTATTCTAATATATAAAGGGAGAGCACCAGTTTGGTATAGTCCCCTTTTTTGAAGCCTGTCACAAAAGTGATTTTCTTTTTTACCTCTACAAACTTCACGTTTTATATTTTTTCCGAAAACTTCAATTTTGTGTTTCTACTCACAAAAAAATGCCCACGTGCAATGTTGAATTGGAAACCGCCCATAACTCACCCACTATCCATCCCATGATCCTCACTGCCCAACGTGGGCTAATGGGTAAACCTTTACTCTCTCTCTCTCTCTCTACAACTTCGAATTGGCCATGGACGAGAGTAAGCAGACTCTCAAAGAAGAAGCAGAGAAGACGACGGCAGATGAAGAAGAAGAAGAAGAAGAAGAGGAGGAAGAAGACGACGAAGAAGAATTGGACGAAGTTGATGACGACGAGGATGACGATGATGGTGGTGGAGACGAATTTCGCGTCGAGCAAAGGAAGCAACAATTCGGCGAGTTACCGAAAACTGATGCTTTAATTTGTAGATTGCAGTGAGTGTGATTGTGACACACGCGTCTTTAAACTATATGCATGTATATATTTTGATGAACTTAATTGGTGTGGTATATGTTGCAATTAGGCATTTGGTGGCTCAAAATCAGTTTTGTGATTGTATTCATAAAAAAAAAAGACACGTGCAGTGTTGTGAATTGGAAACTGCTGCCAACTACTGTGCACCTGTATTCTGATATGCACGTTTTTGTGGGAGATTCTTACGAAATCAATTCATATATTGTCATAAAAAAAAAAAAAAAATGCACACACGATCAAATAATAAGCCGGATACTTTTGTCCCTATTCTTTTTTGTCAAAGTCCGACTTGCACACGCATTGCGTGTGCCCCGGCCTCTAGTTGCTATAAACACAATACAATTGCGTTTGAAGCCGTTCGATGCACATGGGTTCACATGCATCGAACGGCTCTGATAACAGTTGTGTTGGAACAATTGCTCGAAAATAAGAAACTTGTTACCTCAAATCTGTGTATGGAAACAGATAACAAACCGAACGAAATAATGGCTGTGATTGGGTTGAGTCGTGGACTAGGTCGTTCTCTTTAAGACGTTTCGTGGCTCTGCCCAGATTGTGCAAGCAATTCAACATACCACGACGTCCCCAGGATAAAACAGCCCAGAAATCACCACATCTGTCTCGGTTTTCTCTGCACCGAAGGAAACCGACCACAAAATACTATTTCGACCTTCTTGCTTTCTGGAAAACGTATGTGTAAGAGAGTATATATTTCGGAATGAAAAACAATGGAGTGGGGCTCCCTTTTTATAGCAAAAACTGGAACGGTAAAAAAATAATTATCGAAAATTGTATCAATTAGGGTGTTAATTGAATCAATTAGTAAGCTGATTTAAAACATGTTTTATGTGATCAGAAATCAAAGCTTTCCATATCTTCCAACGATAGTAAAGAGTGTTCATGGAGCAAACTTCAGTAAATATTCTCGGTGCCGCTTTAAATAGTACATCAGAAATGTCTAATTCATACACATTTGGAGGCCACCACCGCTACATAATTCGTCCATCACCGGTAATCAGACGAACAGACAGCTTGACTACCTATCTCTCGAGAATCAATGGTTCAACTTTGTGAAAGGTCCTTACTGGTAAAAATACTTTTCTTACTGGTAAAAATATGTCAGGAAATCTGGACCAAATGCCCGGCGCAAAGACATCAGTAACAGGAAGCCCTCCTAAAGGACCACCAAATAAGATGGTGAATGCTAACAGTACAGCAAAGCAGCACCAGCATGTACAGGTTCATTTGCCTCCGGTGAATGAACCTCTCCAGCCACCACCACCATCACCAGTAACAGGCAAACGATGGTTGCCTGTGATGGGTAGCCATGTAGAATTCTCTGCCTTCAACCAAGAGCTTGCCTATAGGGAACCCATCTCCAGCCATCACGGGCAACCATCGTTTGCCCCCGGTGAATCGATGATAAGGGCGATAACCACCATCCCAGATTTGTTCGCATCGTATCTGTATCTATGTCTACATAACCCCAATAAACCCTCTCTCTTTTTGGCATTGTCGCTTTGCAATGGTTTAAGACCCGGTCGATATCTATTGGTGTAAGTTCTAATTTCCCACTAAATTTACCCAACTTCGTTTTGGGGTGAAGAGCAAACTTCTTCATGGCTGGACAACACATCGAAGCTTTTGAGATATCAACCCTTTGTCAGATTAGGTATGAGCGCCACTATAACATATTTGTTAAATACGTCAATTTGTTTGTGTAAAATGAGTTGGTACCAAAATGTTGGAGAAACCTACATAATCTTAGAATATCTTATAGAAATCTTCTAGTTGCGGGACAAAATCCGACAGCCAATTGTTCTCTAAATAGCCAGCCCAGCAAGAAGCTCAATTCTTCCATAACATAACGGGGCGGGGTTGCGTGCGAGCCGAAGGGAAAGTCAATTCATGGTTATTTCCCAAATCACCAACCTAGCTAGAGACTTTGTGATGGTTAATTCTCAACTGATGAGATGATCTAGGACATTAGCCTCCTTTCATGAAAGGGCTAACATAAATAACCTCACGGGAATGGCTTCTCTACATCGCATAAGCTTTCCTTCCCACCCGGAAAACTTACAAGATCAATCGCTAAGATTTATCCTCACCACAAAAATTGGAAAATCACTATCCAACAATTAAAATACATATTGTCAAGTAGATCACATAAATTGACTAGCATGGTCTAATATAATTACATTACAATTCAATTTAAGAAAATATAGTGCATAGGACCATATAAAATTAATATTCTTTATTTTTACAACAATCTCCCATTTGGCCCATCCACCGTATATTATACATAACTAATGCTTTGAATTGCAACAAGGGTCAAGTGTATAATATAAGTGCTTCGAAATGAGTGGTCACTCGAGTTTTTAACCCTCGTTGCAATTCAAAGCATTAGTTTTGTATATGTATGATATACCAAGGATGGACGAAGTGGGAAATTGTTGGGAAAATAAAGAATATTTATTTTATGTGTTCTGTGGCACTACATTTTCTTAAATTGAATTGCAATGTAATTATTGGACTCAATGGATTGGACAATGCTAGTCAATTTATGTGATCTACTTGACAGCATGTATATTTTTATTATTGGAAAGTGGATTACCAATATTTTTGGAGAGAATGAATATCAGCCATTGATCTTGTAAGTTTTCATGATGGGGAGGGAAAACTTATGGTGTACGCGATGTAGAGAAGTCGTCCCCGTGAGGTTATTTTATGTTAGCCCTTTTATAAAAGTGGGCTTATGTTCTAGATCATCCCATCAAAAATAATCATCACAAAGGGGTAGAGCTCTCTAGCTAGGTTAGTGATCTAGGAAGAAGACGAGTTTTACTCCTGGTACGTGTAAAAATTCTTCTCTAGTCTTTTCATTGTTTGACAATTTCTGTAATATATCCTAAGATTATGTAGTTGTGGTCTAATTTGATGATCCAAGCCGTTCGCTTATATACAGCCTTATTGTGTTTATCATTAATCTAGTAAAAAATTGAGCTGGAAAAGGAAAATATATTATAGGCCTTATTGTATGGGTTATATATCATCTAACTCATCGAGAAAAAGCACTACATACAAAAACAAAATTAGCTATGGAAATATAGCCATCATGTTTAGCTTGTTATTATTATGTGCACAAGTTAGAATATTGGTACAGATCCCCGTGCACAGATGACACACTTTGGAGTCCAAACAAATGATCCGAGTTATTCATTAAGTTATCTTATTCTTTAGACTTTAGAGTGGTCTTAAAAAAAATCAGTTCAGCCAGCTTTTTATAATAAGCTAAAAGCAAATGGTATCAAAGTGATTAGATAATTGATCCTATCATATCGCATTGTTTTGCAATTGATCTTCAATCGATCGGGTTCAGAAGAGTGTAATCAATAAGGCGATTTTGGTCATTTACCCCACTTTGGAACAGGATTAACAGGACTGAAAGATGGGATTATTGTAGGCCTTATTGATCCAAATGCATAATGTTGGAGAAAGATATATGCAATAGGAATTTCTGAAAGAATAAGAACTGTAAATAATACTCATCAACCAAAATAAACGGAAAAAAAAAATTAATAAGAAAGGTTAAGAAAAGCCTGTGGTGTGGTTGGGGCACGCGAAATCACGCTCTCGTTATGAATGATATACCCCTCTTGCATTGCGTTGAATGATACTCCTTCCCTACATACAATAACCTTTGATCTTTCTTCTGCGCGATAAAGCAAACTCACGAATCCATTGCAGTTTCCCGACACTCAAATAACTAATCCAATATACTCCATAGAACAAAAGGAAAACCAATTGAAACTTTTATGGAAATTGCTCTCTAATCAAAAGAAGAGAATGATAGGTTATGCTGTCAACGTGTAAAAAAAAAATGAGAGAGAAATAGGGTTCTCTCCTATACTGAGAAAAGGCTGAATACAGAATACTTATATAGGCATTAACCTGATTAACGTTACCTGGTTATAGATAAGGAATTTTTTTTGGGTAAATACAGGGTACCATGTGACCGAGCCTAGTACCCAAATATTACATCCGAGACCCGGTAGATACTGAAAATTTGCTCCTAGATAAGAATATAGTTCTAAATATTTAGGAGAAAATTAAGGAGATCGACCAAGTCTCACTCGGTTTTCAAGTGGTCCCACGTAAACAGATTTTACTTGGGGAATACTCTCTTAAAAGAGACCAACTATCATCACAAGCAAGTGATAAAAACACATCAATGACCAATCAGTGAAAGCATAAATTTAAAATATGTACCTAGAAATGACACAGTTACATAAAGGGTGGAAATTGCATAAAAGGTCAAGGGTAATTCGGTCAATTCATTAGTGGAAGAAAATGATAGTGCAAAAGCTCGTTCAAAGGTGATTATCATATTGTGTCTCGATTGTGTTGTTTTGAAAAATGCATTCTGAACCTAAGCTTCCAAACATTTAGAATCCGTTGATGCATAATCCGCAACTAAATGTAAATTATTAAATTAGAAATAACACAAAGGGTAGAAATTCAATAGAAGATCGGGGGTAATTCAATCTATTGGTTAGTGGAAGAAAATGATAGTGCAAAAGCTTGTTCAAAGGTGATTTTGATCACATTGTGTCTCGATTGTGTTGTTTTGAAGAATTCGTTGATACGTAATCCATAATTCGATGATGAAGCTCACAAACAGGCTATATACGTAATGAATCCTTCGCAAATATATGAAAAGCGAACATTTATTTTTTCCCAAAAACATATCTCAGACTGAAATGAATAACCAAAAGAATTGGACACAAAGAATGTTGGTAATTGTGGCAAAACGATTCATAGATTACAAAGAACCAGGTATAACTAAATAAACATACTTACTAGTATCACTGCTATCAAAAGCCCGTCTAGCTCAGTTGGTAGAGCGCAAGGCTCTTAACCTTGTGGTCGTGGGTTCGAGCCCCACGGTGGGCGCGTTATCATTTTTTTTTCCCCAACCAACTTGTGTCCGTGTGCTAATAAAGTTAAATCATTAATTAACCTTTGTGATGATCATCATTATTACTCCTGTAATCCACCGCATTTATTGGGACTTGGTTCCCCCAGTTAATCCATGGTCCAGTCCTCTCCAGTTTTAAATTCTTTTGGATGTATACGGGACTCAAAAGAAGGTGATCAGAATCGTTCAATGTGTACAAATCTTGGATAAGAATATCCAAGCTGAAAATCAGTTTGATTGGAATTTGTTTGATATATGAACAAATCGTGACCGTGTTTTCGATCACCTTATTCTTTTTTTTTTTTTTTGGCCATTCGATATACATCAGTGGGGGGGTTAGCGGGGGAATAAGTGAGTTAGTTCAGAGGGGTCTAGAAGATATCCATAGCCCTAAACCGCCAATGTCTCTGCCGAGACTCAAACTCTGGTCTCGTTTGTGAGATAACCGTTAGGCTACAAACCCTTGGTTTCGATCACCTTATTCCACCACTGTTTGGAGGCTTATTTAGCACACTTAAATTACTGGTAGTACCACTGTAGTACTCCTAAATGGTGATGGCTTTTTCTTTTAGGATTCCCAAATTGGTTGTTGGTAAATATGTTTAGTAATTAAATACATATATTAATTCTCAACTAATGCGACTTCCAACCATACCCACCTTAGGATTCCCAATTTGGTTGTTGGTAGATATGTTTAGTTATTAAATACATATTAATTCTCATCTAATGCGACTTCCAACCCCTACCCACCTTAAACAAAACATTTTGACAACTACTCCTATTATTTCTCCCTCTCCCACTAAAAAATGGGAACATTTCGTTTACTTTTTATCTTTATTTTTTTTATAAAAACAAAGAAATAGAGTAGATTTTTTTCAAACACCCCACCGTGGAGGCCAGCAAGTTGAGTAATAGCACAGCGGTAGTCATTTTATACTCCCGCGGTTCTGTGCATTAGGTCGTGGTTTCAAGTTCCATCCACCACATTCCGAATCCCTTGGTACGATTGGGTCTACTTGTTTTGCCTTTACAATTTAGACATTAGGCTATATCTAGATAACTGGAATCTTGAGTATGAGTAAGAATGTGATTACAAGGAGATACCTGAAGTAATTTAATTCCGGTGATTGGATTAGTTCTTATGCAAGAAACAATTACTTAAAAAAATTATCAAAGTTTAAATTGCATTTTTTTTAATGATTGAGTTAGGAATCTCAGATAACCATGGGATAAGAGAAGGGATCAGATTCCCACTTAGTTTGGGAATGTGATTCCTGGTTGAATATATATCAAGAATTGAATTCTTTCTTCTTTTTTTTAAAAAGAAAAAATAATAATTTTATTAATCTTTGGAACTGCACAAAGATTAAAGGAAAACAAGACCCTCCCTAATGATTGGCTTTTAATCAATCGAAAAAGCCAAGATCGAAGCCCAACATCCCAATGGGTCATAATATCCATATAAAACAATATAACTCATCACATTATAATTGTGCCAAGCCCAAAATGACCATGAAACCGTACGCATCAATCAACTCGCTCAGCACCGCCGCCGCCAAGCCGTACTCGTCGCACCATGGCCACCTGAAGAGAAGAGTCGGTGCCACCCCATTGTCGAAACCCGGGGAACAAGCCCTTGTTGCTACCCCGGTATCTCTTCCAAACATTGAATCATAGAAATATGGCTTCACTTTCCCATTTATGTCCTTTCCAAATATCGGAATCATAGAATAAAGTATCACATTCTCATTCATCCTCAAAATTCCCACCATCCAAACTAAGCCTTAGACAAAAAGAGGTTTAGGAGGATGAGTGGGCTTAATTCCCTCATCGATACTAATTAATACAACAACAATACCAGAACCCATCTAGTCCCCAATCATTGGGGGTATGGGCGGGGGATGGTTGAGAAACAGACCTAACCTTTGGCAATATGCACTCATCGATTAATTTGGGTCTCTAGGCCTGCCCTCCCTGATGCCTTTCGGCTTTGATTTGAGGGTATGGTTCTGCAGCAAAACGTCCCTGTAGCTCCTCGGTTCTTGGAGGTTTAGGGGGCCCACTTTTTCAGTGGTACTCTGAGAGCAGCCACTTTGTGCATATTGCCAAAGGTTAGGTCTGTCTCCAATCATCTAGATGGGTTCTGTTATTGTTGTTGTTGTTGTTAGTATCATCGATACTAATTAATAATGTATACAAATTAATGCAAAATTAACAAAGATTCATAAAATATTTTAAAAATACTTCAATTATAAGGGCGTGTTTGGAAGCCAATTATTTTTAAAATCTTGAATTGAAGATTGTAGATTTTTGAATTATAATAAAAACTTGTGAACGATTTAGGTTCATGATTATGTCCACGTATAACAGATTTACCAAAAGGGCTCTCAGTGTAAAATTACATAATTTATTTAAAAATCAACTCTCAATGGAAAACTATGTCTCCCAAACGAGATTACATTCTTTCCACCGGTTGTGGAAACGGTAGGTTTTTTGCCACTACCGTTGTGGCTCCATCGTACTTCTATAGTTCATCTGAACTGTTCATCTTGTATGACCTGCATAATAGTATATTGATGCTAAAAATCATATTGATTGGATATTGATAGGTATTAAATTTTGAATTTTGGTGAATAAAATGGATGGTCATGGACAGTTTACCTTTAAAATTATTAACAGAACCAGACTGTCTATTTTTATCAACCAAAATTCAAAGTTTTGATGTATCTATCAATGTCTAATCAAGCCAATTTTTTACGTGAATATACTAACCTACAGGCCCTACAAAATGAAAGGTTCAGGTCATAATAATAATAGTACAATGGGAGGTGGAAATTCCGCCGTCTCCACCGCTAGGGGAAAGAATTTAATCTCCTCCCAAACACCTCCATAGTCCCTCGAAGATAGAGGTGTCAAACGGGCCAGGCTGGCATGGGCACGGGCACGAGCACGAGCACGGTTTTAGACTGGTAGCGCACAGAACTAGGTCGGGCACGGCACGGGCTTAGACGGGCACGACAAGCGCACGACATGGAGTGGGCTCTAGGCCTAGGGCAAGGCATGACACGGGACACGACCCAGGGCACGACACAACAAATATTAATTTTTCATGTACCAAAAAATTAAATTTTAATGATGGAATTTCTAATTATATGTTATACACTTTTTAATAAGTCAATACAAATATTTTGCTAATCTCAATACGTCAAAACTATTTTACAGTCGAACCGTTGATTTTGTTGTTCCTATTAATGAAATCAATCGCGTAAAGTTTCTTTTCGATCGTGTTTAGAAAGCTTATCGATTGGGACCTCATATGTTTTTTTAATGATGTTTTTCGTTCGATTAAATGCCTACTGATATGCTATCAACTTAGTTTTGTGTACGACTAATGAATTCCATAATATGTAAAAGATAAACGATTTCGATCGCAAAGAGTGATGAACTTGGCTTGATTGATGGCCAGCTGTGGTGTTTATCTGTTTCTCTTTCTGATCATTAACCAGAAAGGATATCTGTAAATAACTTCTGTTCTTTTTGTACTATTTTCAAGGTTAAATAAATTTTTCTTGAATTTTGTTCAAAAAATATAGTTATAGTTATACAAAAAAAAAAAATTTATTTTGACGGAACTTGGCTAGATTATACAAAAAAAAATTCAACGAAACTCAGAGATGTCCCGACACGGGCACGGCACAACGCGACACGATTAAGTAAATGGGTCGGCACGGCATGACATGATTAGGAAGTGGCACTGTAACAACCCGTCACTACCTTGCACAATATTGTCTACTTTGGCTGCGCGCCCAAGCTTCTTGGACTTCCCAGTAGGTCACCTATCCCTGTATTGCTCCAGGGTGAGCACGCTTAATTGCGAAATACAATTCTCTTATATTATAGAACTCCGTTGCATCCAGGTGGGTCATGGGGTATCACATGCACGACACGATTTGATAAACGGGCCAGCACGAAGCACGGCTAGCACGAAACTAAATTGGCCATGCCGGGACAACACGGCCCGTTTGAGACCTCTACTCCGGTGCATAATGAGATCTTTCATAACCAT
Source organism: Gaultheria prostrata (assembly GCA_036023075.1). NCBI lineage: Eukaryota > Viridiplantae > Streptophyta > Magnoliopsida > Ericales > Ericaceae > Gaultheria > Gaultheria prostrata. Next base: position 56,373 of record JAXBDA010000165.1, on the reverse strand, counting down.
AAGCAAAGTTCACAACTAGTAATTGACAAGCATTACAAAAACCAAGATTTTACCACAAAAAGTGGAAAATAAAATAACAAACAAAAATACGAAATTATTAACCAAAAATCCCAGTAAATTACCAAAAACCCACATGGAAAAGCTCAAACTAGTAGTTCACAAGCATTACAAAAACCAAGATTTCACCACAAAAAGAAGAAAATCAAATAATTAACAAACAAAAATACGAAGTTATCAACCAAAAATCCCAGTAAATATCTAAAAATCCACATGGAAAAGCTCAAACTAGCATCGTTTACAAAAAAAAAAAAAAAAAAAGAAGAAGAAGAAGAAGAGGGGAAATGTGGAGAGAACTAGGGCTTACTTATTGGCTGATTTTGGGCCGGCTCCAAACGTTCCGGCGCTGGGGTTTCTCGAGAACTACTTGGATAGTGGTTAACCATATTCGAGTATTCACACAAGGATATGAAGTAAAGCTAGGGGCTTAGTCTTCAGTGTTAAAAAGTTGGGCAAGATGGTGATTGGTAAACGAAGCCTTCGAAAATGTGTATGGAGAGGGGTGGGAAGGCATGGAAGGCATAAAAATGTGCACGAAAGGCACGAAGATGTGCACGACATCATCCTTGTACTGCACAACATTAATCGATTAATGTCGATTCCTATCTGATCATTGAAGATGACAAGCATGTTGTATGGAGAGGGGTGGGAAGGCACGAAACGCACTAAAATGTGCACGGAAGGCACGAAAATGTGCACGGCATCATCCTTGTACTGCACAAAAATTTGTTTCGAAACGATACCCATAATTGAAAGGATAGCAGCTCGTGCTGCCAACTACTCAGCACTTTTCTTATTTTTGCCCACCTCACCGGTGGAAGTTGCACCAACAAACACCACATTAGACCGAAAACCCCGAAGAAAGGCCTCCAGCTGATTAACTTGCTTTAGTTAGAAGAAAGAACATTTCTCAATGAAATTGAGGCTCAATGTATTAAGTCTATGAAGCAACTACGCATGTAAATCCAGCGCGACATGACACTCTCGATTTCTGATGAAAACATCAAGGTAAGACGAAAATTAAAAGCTAGTAAAAAAAGAAGAATCACGTGTATCCAGCTCACGAATAAGACGATATGCTTGATCTTTCATCAGGGATGATCCATCCGCTAAGAAAGTGCACCTAAACTCCGGTGTAGAGGTATCAAACGGGCCAAGCTGGCACGGGCACAACACGACACGTTTAAATGTGGCATAGCACGAGCACGGTTTTAAACTGGCACGGCAGGGAACTAGGTCGGGCAAGGCACGGGTTCAGACGGGAACGACAAGGGCACGGCACGGCACAACAAATATTAATTAATTTTTAATGAACCAAAAAAATTAATTTTTAATAATGGTTTTTCTAATTATATGTTATACACTTTTGATAAAAGGGCCGGCACGGCACGACCCATTTGACACCTCTACTCGAAGATAAGAAATTATTTTAATCTCCTTGTGATTAAGTTGACAGATTAACCTATATGCCTTTTAGGGCATTTTTTCGGATCAAAAAAAGAAGAAAAAAAAAACCCCATATAGGAATATTATATATATCCAGTCTCATTTTCTGTGAAAACTCCCAACAGTACAGCTCAAGGGTTGCTTTTGATAGGAACATGGCTCATGGATTAGATTCCCAATTTTGAAAAACACTACCGACTTACACTAATAATCATCATTAAGTGTCGGTCAACATGGTAGGAGTATTATGGTTGTTAATGTCAGATGCCTTAAAAGGGAAATTTGATTAGATATATGGTGCTTTATTATTAAAATACTCCAACATTGATCTTGATTAGTTAGAGGAAAAATAATGATGATGATTCTTAGACCTAGGAGCTTCAATGTTTTTCTTTTCCTTCATTAAAGAATCTCCAATCTTTATTTAATATTAGGTGTGCTCCAAGTTTTGGTTGCAGTAACCCGAAAGGGGTTTGGACAAGTGGGCATGAAAAAACATTAAGTGATTGAGATTAAGTTATTTGCACCGCCGGTGGAACCAAAAATTTCCTCCAATTCGATTGCATTGCGCCATGTGTCCAAACAGTAATCTCAAATAGTAGAACATGGACATGTAGCTCAACGCAATGATTTTTGTTTCCACCGGTGGTGGAAATAATTTAAAATTTGAGTGATTCTCAATGAGATTGCATGTTTGATCCCTACAAAGGCCAGACATTCCTAACCCTAGAGTAATTGGAGAATTTTTCTGGTCGTTAACTTGAAGACCCCAGAAAGAGTCGAGAGAGAGTTGAAGTTGGCCCAGACGTCTAGTTGAAAAAGAAAAAAAAAAGTTTTGGTTGCATTGTAATGTGGGACACATCATCATACAACCCTCACGTTGTGTTGGCTCCATATCATCTGTATGCCCATTTCACATTTTCTAACTTTAATTTCTTCATTGCAATCCTCTAACTTGGTGATGATGATACCCAAACGTGTATTCCTTTGGGTACGGGCGGGTATGGTCTCAGGTCCAGTTTCACATGGTTGAGCTTAATTCGATCTTAAAAGGGTCCATTTCGGACTCAAAAGAATAATCGCAACCGTCCACTTTGTAAAATTCGCCGAGAAAATTATCCATGGCAAACAACCACGTTTTCTGATAATTTTTGCTATATGTGAAGATAATGAACAAATTAGCAGCCAAATTCGATTTGAAACTCTAACTATTCAATTTTTCTTTTTTTCATTGAAGTGAAGCGATTTATTCAAGTAGAAAATGATGGTTCGATCAAATTGATTGTCAGTATAAATGATCTTCTCAACGAGGTCTACAAGATGAACGGTTCGGATATTTTTTCAAGCCTAGAATGGATCCATAAAAGCCCAAAATTGGACGGAATTGACGCATAAGATGCTGTACCAAAGTCCAATCCATTTCAAAAGCCCAATCATTTCTTTGTGGGTTAAATTGCCCCGTATATACTCTGATACTCATTTGCTCTATAATGTTAAAAACTTGGATCTGGCTCCTCTCCATTATTGGAGAGGAGCTTCCCTCCAATTTTGCCATTTTCGGGCCTTTACTGGGCTCACGTTGATGATCGAAATCGTGCGTTATATAGATCTCATCAAGTACTACAATCATGGCAAAATTCGTGTTGATCAGATACCGTTCAATACCTGATTGAAATACATTTATCTTGAAAAAATGGTTTCGATCTAGGGTGTCTAGTACATTTTTCCAAGATTAATGTGATCTGATTAATTATCAAACCGTATCCGATCAACACAAATTTTGGCACAGTTGAAGTACTCGATGATATCCATATAATGTACTATTCCGATCATCAATGTATCCATATATCGGGCCGAGAACGGCAGAACTGGACAGGAAGCTCCTCTCCCATTACTAGAGAGGAGCCAGATCCTAAGAACTGGAGTAACTAGTAATTAGTGACAAATCCTAATAACTAAAGTACTTACTAAGCAAGTATTTGTGCGCCTCATTTTGGAATTTTTTTTCCCAATGCAACGGTTTTTGTAATGCCCTCTCACATGATGTGAATCTTTTGTATGTAGACCGACCTCAAATAACAGAGGCATTACAAATAATTGTTGCATTGAAAATTTTCTTATTTTGACATTGATTGATGTGTTACTAGGTATACATGAAACCATGTCTCTCATGATGGCATCATATACTCCCTCCGTCCATTTTATAGTTTTTAACTTTCCATTTTGGATTGTCCCTTAATAAATGTGTGTTTTGAAAAGTTAGTGTGTACATTTCCTATTTTACCCTTAAAAGTATATTCCTTTTTGAAAAGTAAATGAGTATTATTATATTGTTGAGGGTAAGTAGTGGAAAGTAGATGTTAAAGTTGATATGAGAGAAAATAAATTGGAATTACGAGGTAACACACTTAAAAATAGACGGAGGGAGTAACAATTAGTAACACATATGATTAAGCCATGTAAAGGTGACAAATCACATGGTAATTGGGTGTAGTGCAAAAATATGGTCACCAAGACAATATGTTATTACAATAGACATATGAAAAATGATAATGTCAAAATTATCTTCGTTAATGTTGAAAAAACAAATCAAGTTTATTGGTGATTCGAGCAATGCATGTTCTGAGCCCGACGTAAATACATAATTCCAACATTTTTTTATTGAACTGCAATAAAAGATAAGCAAATACAAATTTTTTTTTTTTGGGTCAAACGGTTGGAGAATGCAAGCATAAATTACTTCAGGCTAGAAATAAATTCCACAAATCATTATAAAACCAATCCAACTAAAGCCAATTAAGGGAAGAAATACCTAACAAACTAAAAATAAATGTCTATAATCACTATATACCCAACCTAACGGATAGCTTCATAATTAAGGGAAGGAATAACCCAACAAATACCACATACAAGCAAGTGTAGATATTCGAACTTCTGACCTTCTAGTGAGATGCAAGCGTCCTGACCAACTGAACTAGCCCAGTTTACGCGGGCTTTTGAGAGTAACTGTGGGGAGTGGCAATCGTGATAGTTAACAAAATTACGAAGGGCTTTTGTGGAGTAGTAATTTTAACAATAAAAGTAGTATTAGTGGGAAATGGAGTGCCAGTAGCATCACCTTTTAATTTTGGGAAATTAAAAAAATTTTGAATTTCCGTTTCCGTAACTGGGGCGTAACGGATAACTTTATCCTTACACGTGAAGTATAATGCACACAAGGAGAACTTTTGTAGGACGCAATTGCCCATTTCTATATGCTCCTCCTTTCCTTTTTTGAATTTCTCTTTTTAGATAAGTATACCTTTAAAGCTTTTCAAAGGTTATCTTTTCTTGTAAGGGTAGTAACAAATTCCAAAAAATTCAGGATTTATGTGGGGCATGAAAGTGAACACAGAAAATAAAAAATCACAAGAGGATTTGGCGGAAAAGTTTATCTTTTTCAAAATGGAACAAATTTAGCATGGTCCGACTGTAAAATGAGAAATTCAAAGATTCATCTTGTTTGGGAAACTTATTTAGGTCAGCATCCTAATGGGTTTGAATTCTTATACTCTCATCCTAAAATTTGTTGAGAGAGAGAATTTGGCGGAAAAGTTTATCTTTTTCAAAATGGAACCAATTTAGTGATGGTCAGATTCGTAATTTAAAAATTCATAATGTTCGTGAAACTTATTTAGGTCATCATCATAGTGGGTTTGAATACTTATTCTCATCCTAAAATTTATTGAATGGCCAATTATGCTCCTATTAATTGATTCATTATCTTTATATGTACAAAATATAATTATATTTTTCTTAATTATATCATTCTCATAATTAACGGGATTAGTTAGTCATATTCATGGGATTGAGTTCCATACGCACTCTTTCTCTCTTCTCTCTTTGAAACCTAGCGCCTCTCTCTCTAGTCTCTCCCCATCAAATTTCCCCATCTCTCCCAACCTTTGCCAGCCCCCATCGTCGTGGCCCTTGCTTGCTATATCCCACTCCACCGCCGTTCATCGTCGCCAACACTTCGCCAGCGTCGACATGCGCATACACTTCAAGGTCAGATCGATTCTACAACCGTCGGTGGGTTTGTTTTCGTGATTTGGTTTTGTATGGTTTTTTATGTGCTCAATTTTTTAGATCTGAATGTATTTTATTAAAACCGTTTTTAAGATTTCAAATCTCTATTTTTATTATATTTTGTGATTGATCCGTTCATTTCTATCTTGATTTACTTCAGATCTTCAATGAGTTTTCTTTTTCTGCTAGGTGTAAAAAAGTTAATTATATGGTGGGTTTTTTTCCTTCCCAATTCAACACTCTTTTACTTGTAGGAATCAAAATGATATATATAGTTTGTTCAATTTTGTAGTTCATTTATATAGCTAGAACATCTCCAACACATACTTTAAATGTTGAGTGTCGGTCACTTTTAAAGAGCTCTCCAATATACCCTTTTTTATTGTTTTCACTCTTGAAAATTAACATATAGGCAGAGTCAAGTTTCAAATCATAGTAACTTAACCCCAAAAAGAATTCAAATCATAGTACAGGAAGTGGCTAATTTGATAACAACAAAACACAGCATACGTCATTTTAGGGATGATGTAGCCGGCCATGATTATGAAAATACAAAGAGGAAAAAACAAAAATAATTTTTAATAATTTTTTTTTTCAAAAAAGGAGGGCATTTTGGGAAATATAAAAATGAAGATGTGCAGCAGATGGAGCCTCTCTTTCAAAAGGGGTGCACCGTGCACGTGGCTCCCTGTGAAAAATGTATAAATAGTAAAAAATAAATAAAAAGAGTGCCCATAATAGGCGGAACTAAAATTCAAAATCCACGAAAGAGACATTTAAAAAAAGAGGAGAGAGAAGAACAACTACAAAAGAGTGTGTGTGTAGTGTCGTCGTAGCTCCCAACAAATGCCAACCAGAGAGAGAGAGAGAGGAGAGAGAGAAGAGAGAGGAGAGAGAAAAACACAACGGGAGGACAACCTCGTCATTTTGTAGCCACCAACGGATCTCACTCCCTCACACTTGCATTGTTGCGTGCGTGAAGAGAGAGAGAGAGAAAGAGAGAGAAACACACACATATACACACAGTGACTTTCTAGAGAGAGAGAAGTATTTGGATTGTGACTCACTGTATTCGATTTGTTCCTGAGATTCGAGCAATTTGGCAATGGAGAGAGCTACTCCGGTGAGGAAGACTCACACCAACACATCAGATCTGCTCACTTGGTCCGAAATACCCCCCGCCGATTCCCCCGCCACCGCTCCTCCTCGCTCCGCCGCCCGTTCTCACCAGGTTCCCCATTCTCCATCTCTCTCTCTCTCTCTAAAATTGTATTGTTTTTATTTATTTAATTTGTGTATTGGGCTAATGGCAGCCGTCGGATGGGATCAGTAAGGTGGTGTTTGGAGGCCAGGTCACGGACGAAGAAGTTGAGAGTTTGAACAAAAGGTGAGAGAGATCTGGACTTTTGAAAGCTAATTTTGTATGCAATATACATTCCTTTATAGAGATTTTATTAAAATCACGAGGCAATAAATGTTTTCGTGGACTGTTCTGGAAAAATTTGACTCTGTTTTGTTTGGTTTTGTTTTCGGCTTTTATTTTACTTTTGTCTGCTTGCTTCACGTTTTTTGGACTGAAGTTTATGCTGCTTTGTTCCTCTCATTTGTATAGTTTTTCCTTCTTTGTTTTATTTGGTTTATCGAGTTTTACAAATTTTGCTTTGTTAACTGATCTCTAATTAGGAACCACGAATGACCAAAAAAAAAAAACTGATCTGTGGGAGTGTGTTGTTGATCTTGTTGAACCGAAATGCTTGATCGCCGTGTTCAGATCTTTGTTATTGGATTTCCGTAAAGCTAATGTTGCAATTACATAGTATATCACAGGGGAATGGATAAAGGCCATCTTCCTTTGAAAGTTAAGAAAATGAGTTTGATACTCGAAACTGTTTCTCATATTCAGTCAAATTGAGCAAGACATTTTTAAAATCCGTCGAAATTTTGAAGTCTTTTTTGTCATTTTGTGGGTGTCAAAATTACCGGCGTCCCTTACAAAGCTCTTATGGGATTATTGGTTAAATATGGATTTGTGTGTTGTTTGGGTTCATAACCCATTTGCGCAAAGTTTGAATCCGTGATGTCAGATGAAGATTTAGCCCTGTTATACTTAGCATCATGTAGACTGAAGTCCCTTGGTTTAGGAACTGGGTTTGCTATTGTAATAAGCAAGGGAATGGTTTCTAAGTAGCAGAACCTGTCACTTTAGGCTGTATTTTGGATCAAGGATGTTTGTGGAGATGAAGGAAAAGATAAGAATAAGACAGTAAGAAGGGTGAAAGAGATGATAAGGATAATGCAGTAAAAGATAGTATTAATTTTCCCTACCATTTTTCCTTTCCCTCAATACATCCCTCCAAAAATACTTGATCCAAATACAACCTATGGTTCAAAACTTCAGGTATTTTTCGAGTATTAAAGAATGCTAGATTGCTAGTTATTTGATGATTCCTTGATTTCTTATCTTCCTGTATGTCAGAAGATAATTGTTCGCATCTTCTTGACCACAAGATACTGGATGGTAGTGACTCCTAGTTTGTTTTATTTCCACTAAATATGCTTCGGGATCTGTTTCCCAGTAAGTTTTGGTAGTTTATCAAATTCACATCCCCAAACATTGTGACTTTTGCTTGTATCAGTTTGCTCTGTACATTGGAATGTATCTTGTGACAGTTCCATCTACCCCTTTCACATGGTCATTCAGGAGCATAGAGTATGAGATAGGGGATACGATCGATTCCAGGGTATGGTAATCATCAGTAGATCCAATATATGCTTTCTTGTCCTAGTTAACTCCTCTGTAGTTTACACATTTGAAATTTTCAATGCTCTTGGAATACTTCATAGGTTTATGCAATCAGGAAGCTAAAGAACTTTTGGAAAAAAATTAAAAAGGCAATATAAAGCTGAATTTATTCATGAAAACACACGATATTTTTGCACATGCTAGTGAAATTTCGCTAGTCATTTATCGCTTATCTGATTTCACCCATATGGTGATGATTGATCAGTTTAGTTATTTTCTTGTCTATATGTGGATGCTGAAACAGTTTGCTTTGTAATGTTCCAGGAAACCTTGTTCAGGTTATAAATTAAAGGAGATTACTGGTAGCGGCATTTTCGCTCCTGGTTCAGAAAATGGTGCAGAAGAATCTGATGCCAACCCTATCCCAAATAGGCGCATGTACCAGGTATACGGCGAATAGTTGCTATGCTCAAAACTTATCATCAATATACAATACCTGAGTCTCATTTGCTGACTGTTTAGCTTTGAAACGTTGTAGTACTTCATAATCACCTTGTAAACTAGTACTAATGGTTGGAGTTTTAATCAGCAAGCGGTTGCTGGAATCAGTCACATTTCTTTTGCTGAAGAAGAAGCTGTCTCTCCCAAGAAGCCTACAGCACCGGCTGAGGTGGCAAAGCAGCGAGAGTTGAGTGGGACACTAGATAGTGAATCTGAGGCAAATTTGAAAAAGCAACTTTCTGATGCTAAGTGCAAGGAGCTTAGTGGGCATGACATCTTCGCCCCACCTCCAGAAATTCAACCACGGCCTTTGGCTGCTCGAGCATTGGCATTAAGGGAAAGCATACAACTTGGTGAATCTGCACCAACTAATGTACACACAGCTGTTAAAGTGTCTAATGTAAGTGAATTGGGTGGGTGTTGTTTTTGCATCAAGGGAATTGGGAAAAAAAACATGGTTTTCATTTGACACAGTAGAGAAATACGATTTACGTAATTCAAAATTTGCATGTTGCTAAAAGAATAACTGACCGCCTAAGTCGAAGGATATTAGATTGAATGACCCTAGCTATTTTTGGTTAGAAAAACTTTACTGGCAGCGATTAACATAATTGCTCTACGGAGTGTTTGTCACGACTTTTAGTTAGTATAAAAGCTAATTCTTAAATCAGAATCCATAAGTATCAAAATTTTAGTTCTCAGAGTCAACTTTTAATGAAATTTTGAAGCTGGCTTTGTCTAGGATAGCTGCGACAAACGCGCCGACATAACTTGTGAGGACTTAGAATCCAAAAGCTGCGACAAACACCCTCTTAATCCCTTGATATTTTCTGCGCCTGAGTTTTTTTGCTTATTCATATTAGCATGCATCTCTTTTTTTTTTTTTTTTGTGCTTTACTATCTGATACAATTTGGGACTTTATTATTGAACCCAGCGTGGTGGAGGTCCGGGCAATGGTGCCAGTGAGGAACCTGTGATCAAAACCGCAAAGAAGATTCCTACCCAGAAATTTGCAGAGCTGACCGGAAATAACATTTTCAAAGGAGATGCTGACCCAACATCTGCTGAGAGATCATTGAGTTCAGCTAAACTGCGAGAAATAAGTGGCAACGATATTTTTGCCGATGGGAAGGCAGAATCTCGCGACTACTTTGGTGGGGTCCGTAAGCCTCCAGGTGGCAGCAGCAGCATTGCTTTGGTTTAACTTGCTTTAGGGGCTAACTCACTTATTTTACTTATCTTATTTCTAGGGAAAATAATTTCCTGTGATTTGACCTTGTGTTGTGGGTTTTGGTGTGTCCTAGTACTTAACATGTCAACCAGAGCTATGGATTATCCGCTAATTGGGTTGTATGTCCATAATCTCGAATTCTCCGGGTGTTTGTCTTAATGATTTGCATTGGAGTCGTGTTTTGTCATTGCTTTGAAACCTCATGTAGTAGCATTCTTGTTGCAGATTTGGGCTATTAACTGAGAATCATGTGTGTCTGGAATTTGGTGATATCAAATGGAGTGTTTCGTTACTTTCGTTTGATGTTTTACTCCATATCACAGACTAGCACACGGGTACTGTTGTAACGGAGTAATTCCTGTATTTTCTTCATTGCTTCAGCATCACTTTTGTGTCGCTTTAGGGCTAACTCATTCAATTTTGAATCATTTGAGAGTTATCTTAGCAGATTTGGTAAATTGATACTCAGGTGATTAGAACTTTTAGCCGTTTAGTTACACGGGTCCGGACCCTTAGTTACACATTGAACTTTTAGCTGTTTAGTTACAGATTTGGTAAATTGGTACTCCGGTAAATCGAAACAATTCATCTACTTCTCCTTCCTTTTTTTCCCGATATTCCAGCCAGTTTATGCGCACTCCAACCGTTCCCACCTCCCTTTCATGTGTCTTTGTTGTTTGTATTTTGATTCTCATTCGGAATTCAGTCTTATGTCAGTGTTTGTCTGGAGACCATTTACGCCAGGGTTTATAGTACTAGTCTACTACTGGGGGATGGCCCAAGATGTGGAAGATTATGAGAATTTATTCCTTTACCCAGACATATGGTTATTTCATTAATTGTCTAACCTATATTACCTAGAAGGCAGATTCCATTAGTACAGGGAATGAGAACATAAATAAGCATGTGAAATGTCATATGCTTTAAATTATGGTACAGTACGATAGGCTTGTATAGTGTATAGTAGCATAATTTTTTTTCGGAGCGGGACCTGCAGGGCAAGGAAAAAATTGCACCATGCAGCACATCAAATCGAATGCGTGAAGATGGCGTCTTTTGATGCGTTACATGGTCCAGTTTTTTCCCGGGGTCCCCGCTCCCAATTTTCTTACTCCTTTAAAAATTGTCCGGTCAGCAAACCACGTTAGTCTTGGAAAGTTGCAAAACATTTTTTTTTTTTTTTTTGTGTGAAGATCTATTGTATTCAAGTTCTTGTTTTGTTGATTGGAGTTATCTTCTTAAGTCGGAGGTAGTATTTCATCATATTAACATTTAATGGAATAAAGTATATTGTTAAGGACCATTTTAGGTATATTTTGTCTTCCTAAGGCTTCGATTTTACTAGTTTTTTTAGAATTGTATCATATTACAAAAGTCTATTTCAACGCCCAACTTGTAGGGATATTAGCATTTTCGATTTGATGACTAAGTTTCAATTTGTAAATTATAGAAACCAAACAGTTTATTTATTTATTTATTTATTTTTATCAATAACGCCTACCCTAAATTATTTTTCTCCGTCTTTTTTTTGGTTCTAATTCTTTGTTCGTTTTACTACTCTTGACATAGTATTAAAAAATCGTCTATACATTCTATTATTTTTTCATAGAAGATATTGAAATTTTTGTTTGGAAGAACTAATTGAGATTTTTGAATCGCTGAACTATCATGACATAGTTTCATACCTCCTCCGTCCCTCTTTAAATGTTTCCTTAACGTGTACTTTTATGGATGTTAAAAAATGTATTTTCGTAGAATACTTTTAAAATTTGTTTTCCACCAAATTAAAGTACTTAATGAGCACTTTAATTTGGTATAAAACAAATTAAAAAATGATATAGAGAAACATATTTTTTGGGGGGTTAAAATTGCACGTATTCTTATAGTAGACATTTAAAAAGGGACGGATGGAGTAATAAAGTACATTAGCTGTTGGTAAGACAAACATAAAATTCTATATTCAGTAATTATTTAATTTTTCATCCAATCGATGGATTATCCAGAGAGCTACGTAACAGTGGGCCTTGCCCAAGCAGAGTTCCAAAATACAGCCCAGGCCTAGCTCATGGCCCGTGGAGACTGGGCTTTGCGCTAAAGCTTTTAGCCCATCTAGTTGTATTCATTGGAGGGGGAGGTCTGAGGCTCGAGCCTACGGAGACACGTCGAACTCCCTTTAGTTATTAACTCACTAATTTCCCTCCAATCCCCATTGATGCATAAAATGTTGGCAACATTCAATCTTATTTCGCATCAAACATAGCATAGAGTGATCATATAGGTCAAGTAGTACCCAAATATAGTATTCTTTGCTCCAGCTTTAATCGAGCTCCCCGCAAGTGGAAGGTGGGATTGGACCTACAAGATTAGTCGAGTCGTGCGTAAGCTGCCTAGAACACTTGAGTTATAAAAAAAAGAAAATTATTAATATCAAATACGATAATCCCAACATTACTGGTTAGCGAAACGAAAATAAAGATTTAGTGCTCGAATTTGTAATCCCATGTTATTCCTTGGACCAAACATTCCATTCCACTAAGTGTATTCTTGGGCTTTTTGGTTTTTCGCGATTTACGAGATATGTCATTCTTTTCACAAACATCAACTTAAAAAAAAAGAGTGCAGACGGTAAAAAGGAGAGTGCAAAAATTACTTATTACAATTTTAGGTACTTTGGTTAAGCAAAATGCTTAGTGGGTTGGAGTTCTTCCTCCCAACACCACAAATTGGGCCGATTATAGGATACAGCCCAACGGAGCACTTTCCCCTTTCAATTTCTATCAAACTCAGCATTGATCGAGGCTCTGTTTGAAACTTGAGGGAAGAAAAGGAAAAAAAATAGAAATAATTACGAAAGAAATGAAGGAAAAAGTTAAAAAATAAATTAGGAAAAAGTTGCATTTGCTTTTGAAATTGTCTCTTCTGTTTCTTTAAGAACCAAACAACAAAAGATGATATATATATTTTTAATTTTCTCTTATTTTCCACAGGTTCCAAACGGTGCCTCAGTTCTTACATTCGTTGCGCTCCGAGCTCCTATTTTTTTATATTAAAATTATGAATCATTAATTTAAATTTGTCTTGTTTTGCTACTTCAGTATTTTGATTTTCTCGTATAATAAAATTCATAAATATATATATATATATGGGGGCACTTCTAGTCCGGGCTCCGGGCCCCCGGACCTCCACGTTCCCGATATTTTTTTTATGATCCGAACCGTCCAATGTGTTTAAAACGTGGTTTTAAGGGCCCCCGTAAGAAATCATCAAAAAAAAATACCGGGAAGACCTTGATCCGAGCAGTTTTTCACAAAACTGTAAAAACACGTTTTAAACACATTGGACGGTTTGGATTTTGTCAAAACAATTTTTAAAACCTTCAAAACACTCAAAAGCCTCTTTTTTTGGATTGTGTCTACAAACCTTTTTAACCTATTATCCTCTTTTGTTCTAATATAAATACCCTATCAAATTATTTTTTTTCATAGATGATTTACAATTTGGTCCGAGGGAAAATGTATCGCACTCCCCTTTTTAAAAAGTATACTCCCTCTGTCCCTTTTATAATGTGTACATTTTCATTTTAGGCTGTCCCTTAATAAGTGTGTGTTTTGAAAAGTTAGTGAGTACATTTTCTATTTTGCCCTTAAAAGTAGATTCATTTTTAAAAAGTTAGTGGGTATTATTATATTGATAAGAGTAAGTAATGGAAAGTAGATGTAAAATTTGTAAAAGTTGATGTGAGAGAAAAATAGTTAGAATTCCTAGGTAACACACTTAAAAAGAGACGGATAGAGTAGTTCTTTGTTGGCCATTTTGTATGTTAATTTACAGATTTACCTTTCATTTGTGTACTTTTTCATATTTGGAAGAACATCATTCTAAATTCACATTACAAGAGGACAAAAAAGAACGAAGAAACCTCCACCTCCCCCCACCCTCCCTCTCATCACCAACCATCCATATCACCCTCAATCTTGAATCGTCGTTACCCTCCGTAACACCCATAGCCCAACCTCCATTATTTTCATTGAAGAAGGACCAGATCCGTTCCCCTCGGCTTCAATCCAAACCTCTGGAGGACTAGCTCTATCGAGATTGCAAAGTTTTAGGGTGGTGAGGTTTCCTTTCCAGCGAATAAGAGGTCAGATTTGTGGGGGTGGTTCAGGCGTCTTTTCCGAAGTCCGATTTTTTCTTTTCCAGTTCTTGTTTATTTTTTGTTCTTTTGTCTATCTCCGTTTGTGGAGCTCGCTATTCTCTGCGTGAAATTTTCTATACCCTTTTTGGGTATTCAAGTGAGCCGGGTGATATCCCTAGCATTTACCTACCTACTAGCACATGGATAATCCGAAAGTTGTGGATCGATTTTTTTAACCGAGAGCTCTGAATGATAGTCTGTAGCCCCTGCGTATTTTCCTTGTTTAAAAAAAAAGGACAATAAAGAACCTGCATTTGTTAAAAAAGAGTTGTAATAAAACTCAATTAATCAAACATTGTGTGCTATGCGTACAGATCACATACACTGATCTTGCACATGTGTTTTTTCTAGGCCAACCTTGGGCCCACAAAGATGATATGAAATTAGGAACCTTAAAAAGAAAGTTTTTAATGATTCTTGTTTGTTGTGAGGATACTATGACTTGAACTAATGACCGAGGTGCACCACTTTAGAACACAAAGCTTTGGTTAACAATTCTCGTAAAAAATAGGTGCAATCAAATTTTTTTAAGGACTTTTTAGTTCACCGGCCTTTGGGAGACCCGAGGTGGGGGAAAAAAAAAATATGTGCAAGATCTTTGTATGAGATATGTGCGAACAAATTTTTTGTTTATTAAATCAATATATAAAAAACAAAAATGATACTGTACTCACCCATCAACCCCATTCTTCTCACATTTGTGTAAGCCCTGTCCTATATGGACTCCACAATTATATGTGGGGCCCACACACACAGACAAATCAGTGAAGGCACCTGTATTTCTAGAAACTATACACACACACACACACATATTGATCTCTTAAAAAATCATCTCAATCGGATAATTACACATATTTGATTCAGAATTTAAGACCTTAACTACCGAATGAATGTTGAAGAAAAGTTTGATAATTGTGTGCTTGTTATCATAATGATCTGAAAGAGATGGATCATTTCTATATCTTTGTCGGTTTCTTTTCTTTTTCTCACATGCATCTCTTACAAATCTAATATCAGAGACTTAATTATAAGTTCGATTACTCTTTAATTTAGAGGTTTTGCAAACAATTATTTTACTTAGTGATTTGTAGATACCATAAGCAGAATATGACTTTACTTTCTTTTTTTCAAGTATCATAAGCACAATGTGTATGAAATCTTTAATAATGGTTTAAGTTTGAATTTTTTGGCTTAATAAAGAATGTTCAAACATTTTATCTTCTCGTCATATTTGTCTATGATTTTTTTCTTGTAAAGTTATATTTCAAAAGTGACCTCCTGACAGAATTCTAGGATTCGCCACTGCCCACAAACCCACATATGAGAGAGGTGTGGTTAGAAATGTGATTGGTGGGCCTGTAAGTAAACATTTCGGAGTATTTTTTGAAAAAATCATTGTAGGAACCTGGACCCACAAGCCAAAACAAAACAAGGAGAGAAGACCCTAATTCCTTTTGCATATAAAATCGTTGTGGTAAAGTGTAGTTGCTGTATTTTTCACACTTCCTTTCTTTAAGGACACTCGTTTTTTTTTTTGTCATTTTGTATGTAAATATACAAGATTAATCTTTCATTTGTCTATTCTTTCACGCTTGGAAGGATACAATTATGGCCTATTTTAGCTTAAAAAAACATACTTTTTTTCCGTCTTTATTTAATTTTTATTTTTGTCTTTATTCAAAAAAAATATTAATTTTTTATTTTTTCGGTTCCTCTCGTTAAGAAGAACCAATAATACACAAAAACTTGACACGAAACTAACTGACACGAAAAAAATTCAAATAAAAACAGAAAAAGAAGAAGCAAACTTTACTTTTTAAGCCAAAATAGGCCTTATACTCTTTGGGGCCACTAGAGGGTTTGCCGATTGTTAACTCTAAAAAAACTCCATAATTAATCAAGATGCAGAAAAATTGATCTGGACATCAAATAATGAAGGAAAATATAATTTTAATACCCCGGACCCACAAGCCAGAAGACCTAATTCCTTTTGCATAAAAGAGGGTGTTGGCCACATACTATTTGCAGGCTGCCGGTTTATCCATTTTGGGTAGGAGCAGGCTGTGGTCGCTTTTAAAAGCAGTTTTGTTTTATACTTGTACCCATTTATTAGCACATGGACAGACATTAAGGTCCTCTGTCTTGGGCATCAAGGAACTGCAAAAAAATCCTATATATATGAACAATAAAAACAAAATGATGAGGGCATGAGAAGGAAGCTGAGTCCATGTTTGGACCTATGATACTGGTCTTGACCCGGGTTCAAAAATTGCATCTAAACTGTTCATGTCGTAGAAAGATCCGGTGATTGACGAACATCATTTTTAGAAAAAATGAACAACGAAGATGATTTCAAAAAAACACACTTCGAAATAACCTTTCATCATTACAAGAATATACTACTGGTATATCGAGCTTTACAATATGATCAGTTTAGATTTTGGGCTTACGATGAGTCTTGCAATGAAGCCATAGCAACATGTTGTCTTTAGAGGCACAACACCAAGAAAAGTCGTTTATTATTAGCTCTGGTTGACGATGGCATTGCTTGGATGGGGTATAAGGAAAGGATAAAATTTTTGGAGGGGTATAAGGCTTGATGTGACAAATTTAGTATCGTTTGGGTATCCAAAAATGCAGGGTGATAAACTTTTGCCTCTTCAAAAATAATCTGGCTTGGAGGGATAGAGAGCTAGTATTATTTTTGGGCACCCTTTCCCCTGCCTAAAAGTTACAGTATTAGTCAAGAATAATACCCCATCTCCCTTATTTCAACTACAAAACAACCTTATGCCCCCATTTTATCCTTCATCCAAACCAAATACTTCTTTATTCCCTTTCTATAAATATCACATCAATGTGAGTCAACCCTCCAAAAATAATACACACTTTTATCTTATCCCCCCTCAATAACTTACCCCCGTGAAAATAATCCTTCATCCAATCGGCCCCTTAGTGTGAGTATTCACTAAAAATACCGTATCACCACACTAGTCAAAAGTGGGGTAGTTTCCTTTAAATGATATTTTTGTGATCTATGTGAGGAGAATGATTTGTCTTCACGCGGAAAAAAAATACCGAAAAAATCATTTAAGCCTAGTTGCCTAGTTGGTTAGGCTACATTTGCCCAACTTATTTTTTGGATTATATTTTTGAAAATTGATTTTTGCGATCCTCTCTTTATCCACTCTTCTTTTCTTGTCCTTATCGACGTGAATTTAAAAAATACCCTTCATATATGAAAAGTGAGTTTTAGCAGTATATGAACTCAAAGTAAAGGCATTGATATTTCTTTTGTCCTGACACACAATTTCATTGCAAGTAGAATTAGGTAACTGGTTATATCAACCAACATTTTTGGAGAAAGAAAGCTGAAGAGTAACGTGTTAATTAAGTGATACAAAAAGTTTAACTCCTTTCGAACTAAAGTCATTAAAGTAAATTTTGATCTACCTTAATAGTGGATTTGGGGGTGTGAGCTTGCTCTCTACAGACGTGTAGTAAGCATTCCTGACTGCTCGAAAGTATTTTGGACGGTCCGGATTTTAATAAAACTTTTCTAGCAAACTACAGGCCGCCGAGTCGACCTTGATATTATTATCACTCTTTTTAATTATACTGCATTGATCATTCTACGATAGACAAGTTTAAATGACATATGTACATATGTCACTCCATCGTATCCATATCGCTCATAACCTTATTCTTTGCTATTGACTGAAAATATATGTCTTTGCTAATGTCTGAAAATATATGTCAGAGAAGGTTTTGGGTAAACGAAATATGGAAAAATTTCATTAAAAATATATTTTTACCAGGGGTACGCATTAACAATTAAAGCCCTAAGGCCTGTTTAGTTACCCTTATTTTCTTTAAATAGGAAAATAATCAAATAACAAGATAGTTTGGTTTACTCATACTGCTTATGTGAAGGGCATACATGTTTAATTACACTTGCACAAACACTTGTACTCTTATTTCTATGAAGTACTACCCTTACTTACTAAGGGGTCTTTATTCACTTTTTGTTTGCATTTGTTACCTTTGCGTCAAACTTTTTTTGTTGATCATTGGTTCGTCTCTACGAGAAGACCCAAAAATTAAAAAATTATGTTTGACATTGATTTTTTTTTTGAATAAAGACCAAAATTAGTGGATTATTGGATATTTTTTCGTCTATATTAAAAGAACCAGTTTTTAGTATAATTTTTTACTTTTTAGACTTCTCCCGTCGAGGCAAACCAATGACCGAAAAAAATTTGATGCAAAACTATTAAATTGCGCAAAAAATTGAATATAGACAAAAAAAAAAGTCCAAACGGGTTATCTAGGCAAACCAAAAGTAGAATAAGGAAACATCTGCCTCAAGGAACTGTGAAATGATCATGGGGGTATAATTGTGGAAGTATTAATTAGCACAGGACTGATCTGCAATGTGCAAAAGTGGGAGATAGACTGTGAATCCAATACTTGCTCTGTCGTGCGTTCAAAGTCCAAGCGTTCCCATGTGGACGTACAGTTCTGTTGCTCATTTCATTTTCACCAAACCACTTTTCTCAAGCATTCATATTTCATACCGATGAACATTGACCAGTAGCGGACGCAGAATTTATACTAAGCGTCAATCGGCGACTCGAATCACACTCTGTATTTTTATATTAATAGCAAAAATTATAGTATATGATAGAAATATTGATATTTACTAGTGTTAAGAAAAAGATGAGATTTTGTACATACATTTAGTTTTATAACTATGATCGAAAAATAATCGATAACTTGAAGTTTTAAGGGATTTTTTCACACATATATAGAAACTTATCAATTTTTTTCACTCAAGAGATTTGCAGGGACTCATCCTATATACATTTTTCAAATTAACTTAAAAATATAGCATAATTAGTGGAATAATTGGAAAATGTGCAAAAGTCCGGCCGGACCCCTCTTGTACCCCTCTGGCCCTCTCCATCTGCCCTGCCGATGAATGTCATTTTGTCATTGTCAATTGTCATTTGTAAACAATGAATATTGAACTACTACGTAAATCTAAAAATGCAAGAAATGGGCTTATCCAAAATCCTACACCAGCCCGATTGTTGTTGCTCAAAGCGATGGGTCTGCTTCGGCAAGTGTGTTTGAGAGTTGGTGGTTATCATGCCATGCTCGATTGAGTCGATTCAATTATTACTAGTTTTGATTTTCATTCATGTTTTTTGATGTAATTGTTGCTGGATGGCGTTATGATATATCTTGACATTTTCAAAAAAAAAAAAAAAGCGATGACCTTCGTATACCGAGCTAGTTTGTTGGCCATTACACTTTCAATTGAGAGATTAGGGAGTCATAGGGCTCGTAGTTAGTACTACGGAGTGTTTTATTTCTTCTCCACTCTAATTTCTTGGGCTCGTTAAGAGTTTCTTCAAAATTTGTAACAAAATGTTGTACTCTACGACCTCACTTGCAAAAAAACAATTATTTGGATTGTCAGTCCACTGGACGAACGATAAGTGTATTCTTTGACTGACTTACTGGTCAAAGAGTTATTTTATCGTCCACCCAGACTCAGTGGCAGTTCCAGAAATTCTCAGAAGGGTATTCAAAATTTCTAGTTTCTCTAGAAATCATCACTATACATAAGCAATTTTTTTTTCTTAATATCAAAAATGCCACTCCCAAAACAACAAAGTATATGGAATATTATAATTGCCCTCGACGAGTTTTCATATTTTGAAACCGATGCATAGTAGCCTCATAATCAACAGTATCAAATATATATCTCTTAGTATAAGTACCCAAGCAATCGTTCATCCACTAATTTCCCATTTGATTGGGCAGATTGCTCTTTATATACTTTATTGTTGAAAAACTTCTTTTCAACTGTTGCAGTGGAGACGAGAAGAGTCAACACCAATGTCACAAGCAAATAGACCAGTCTATATATGACATGCTTAGTAGTCTCCACTAACTTTGCTACAAGATCACCAATTCCGTTGGGCTCTGAAATGTTTTCATCGGATCTCACATCTACCATAAAAATTTGGAATTGAATGTCCAAATTCATTAAGTCCACCTCATAAAAGTCAGACGAGTAGAGTTCCGCAAGACGGAACATCTTTTTACTATCAGAAGTAGAAAATGAATTTTTAGGATTCGAGCAAGCCAAACAATGTAATAACGTGTTTGCCTCCGTGAAAGGATTGTTTAGCTCTTGAAGTTCTATTTCTAAGATTGCACATAATAGCTCAAAGTGATAATGATGGGAAATCGTTATTTGTGGGGCTTTCCGTGACCGATCACTAGATACAAACATTTCACTCATGTTAGGGAAATGAATATTATGCTTATTCTCCCCCTTTTGCTCTCTTCCTCTATTTTATTTTGAGATTTTGTCATGAGTTTTAATTGGGTTATGTCTTCAAATATTTTGTGGACTTATTTTTTAGGTTGGGTGTTCAATATTTTTAGATTGGGTGTTCAAACATTTTGGGTTGGGTGTTCAAAAAGATAAAAAAATTAAAAAAAATAAAATTTTACATGTATTTCTAATTTTTTTTTCCGAGGTGTTCAAGTGACAACCCTACTCTCTATGTAGAGCCGCCCCTGCATCCGTCCAGTGAGCTGATGGTAGAATTTTTCAATAGAAAATCGGAAAGGTGAATTTCAATAGCATGCTCCCATAAACCTTTCAAATTTCACCTTTCGAAATTTATTTCAAGATTGTGAAATAGTGCTAGTACAAAAAATTCGAAAGCAAAATCTACAGCAAGCAGGGGTGGAACTACATTGGAGCCGGGCTTAAAATTTTTATTAATATAATACTAAATTTAAGTATCAATGATATTATTAATATAATTATTTCTTATAATCTTAATAATTTTTGTTTGATATAATAAAAAATGTGGAGACCCGGAAATTCATATTTATTTTTCGTAAATAACAATGGGGTAATTTTGAATATTGAGAAATGATGAAATTGACTAAGTGTTGGTGTGTTGGTGTGTTGGTGAGATATATGTTGGTTGTGGTGTGTTTGGTTTACACAAGTCACATTTGGACTTGATGTGTAATTAAAAGATATGTATATGTGTGTGTGGTGAGAGAAGAGAGAGAAAACTCACCTCCTTCCCCAAAAATTCAGTCATCTCCTCCCTCTCTCTCCTCCATAGCTCCCCAAGCTCATTTCTCCACCAATCCAAGCCAATCCTTAAGTTCCAAGCCTACTTCATTCACAAAAGCTTCCTAAAATTGCGTGCTCTACGCGTTGGTGTGCTCATTTCACTCCGGGGTTTGAAGAACATTCTTGGATCTTGAAACTAAGGTTTGGGTTTTGCTTTTGAAAGGATTTTCAAGCTCAATCCCAAGAGGTAGGGGAATCTCTATCAATTCTCAATGCAATATGTTGATTGTTTGTGGGTATATCCCTATTTGTGTTTTTAACCACTTTGGAAATGAAACAAATGTCATATGAACCCAACCCATGAGTCCTACATTGTATTCACTTGTTATTGTTATTGTTGGATCCCAAATTGTTGGCCTAATTCATCTTCCAAAGTTCTCACAAAACCCTTGAATCAAAACCCACAAAAATCCCATTGAGTTGTGCAAAATTTGGCTCGTAACACAGTTGGATCGATCCACCTTTGCTAGTGGATCGATCCACTTTAATATTTTTGGGAACAAAGGGCAGTGGATCGATCCACCTTTGCTAGTGGATCGATCCACTTGGCACAAGTGGATTGATCCACCTTTGCTTATGGATCAATCCACCTAGCCTTTGTCAATAAATTGGACCCTTTTGGCCTTCGATCGAGTTACGTGCGTACTATATCTATTCTTATTGAATTGAAACACTTCGAGACACCTACCATTAATATCATGAGAAATGTTTGCTGAGTTCTTAAGTTCCCTTGGGTCTAACGTGACGAGTTTGACACTTAAAGACGCGAGTTTGACGGTTATTGAACGAATTAGGGCTTTTGAGCGTTGACTTGAGTTGAGCTATTGCATGGACACTTAAATGAATCGATTGAGCATGATGTGGTATTAAATGATGAAAAGATTGACACGGTGCCCGAAAGGGTATGCCCGGAGTGACACGGGGCCTTTATGGTTTGCCCGGATTATATTGAATGGAATAATAAAATAAGACGCATGATGAGGGTGTATAGAGAGCATGATCGGTACACGGGGTAAGTTTTGGACACAACGAAGTGATTGGGAATCGAATGTGACAAATCTTGAATTTCTCTTCCGTGTTCGACTTTCCGTGACTTCTTGTTGAATTACCTTCTTTTATTGTACTTCATGAGCATCTCATTTACATTTAGAATAGATAGATGTTTTCCTACTAGGCTAGTGAGCTCACCCTTATAATTTCAAGTACTCAACAAGGCGGACCATGATTTGGCGTGTGGGTGTGCATGCATGACTTCATATTTTGAAAGCTAATTGGACGAGTTACATGATCATCTTGGACTAGTAGTACTTTTTGAAAAGATGAACGTTTAACTTGTAATTCATATATTTTTTACTAGAAATTTGTGTAGACTATTCGGCTTATGTAATTGATTTGAGTACACTAAACTTGACTTTCGTTGACTTTGAACATGTAATTTGACTTTGACTGTGGAAGGTGTTGACCTCTACGTGGATTATGTATTTAATTATGTTTATGAAATTTGGGGCGTGACAAAAAAATAGGGTATTTTTTATTTTTATTTCTCAATTTCTTTCATAAGTGAAAAATAACTATGTAAGTGTTGCAGTAGCAATGAATAGAACAAAACGACTCATACACTTTTAATACATTAGGCTAGAATAGTTCAATGTACAATGTTTTATGTTGAAAAACAAAAAGGTATATGATTTTATTGAATATTTACCCCATGCCTGGATTATAGAAAAGAATTCCTCCAAGAAATAATTACCATGAAGGAAAGAATAGAAATCTAGTAGTTTGATTTAAAGAATAATAAATACTACTCCCTCCGTTCCATAATGTTTGTCCGGCACGGAGTCCAAGGATTCAAAAAAAATGAGTTCTTTGTCAAAAAAAATTAATTTTTTTGACAAAAAATAATAGAACAAACATTCATCTATTAATTTGTGCAAAAAAAATTATTTTTTTCATAGAACAAAGTCTATTTTTTTTAGTCCTTGGACTCCGTGCCGGACAAACATTATGGAACAGAGGGAGTATTACAGAAAATAGAAAAAGAAGAATAAATATTATATAAAACTCATACCACGGTCAAGTTTTTCAACTAATTGGAGATACCATGCTTGAGGTAGATTGTACATGAAGCTCTATGGTCATGACTCTTTTTGAGGATCATCATCATCACCCTCTGAGTCACTAATTGGAGGTACCATGCTTGAGTTTATCTATTTATTTCTGCAATTCTTCTTCCAAATGCAATCCTCTCCATCTTTCTCACACCACTTTCTCTATGCAAAATTAACAAAATGAGAAGACAACACACAATGTTCATTTTTAAAGGGAAACACGCCAAAACAGAAGAAACAAAAAGTAGGAAATCGAAGCAAAATGAGCAAACGTAAAACCCATCCCTGTGTCTTAAAAAATCAAGGATGATGTTGGGGATGGGTTGAAAGATAGGAATGAAGTTTTGGGATTCAGAATTAAAAAGGGTAAATAATGAAGTATGTTTTGACCAAGAAATTATGAAATTTAAAATTGGAAATACTAATTAGGCATTCATTTCTGAAGCACCAAAACAAAAAGAAAAAGAAAAAGAAAGAGTAAACATTCGGCCTTTATTTTCTCTCTGTCATTTCCTAGTTAGAGGCATAATTTAAGGAAAATGGAAAAGCAAATCGTTGAATAAGTACTTAATATAAGGGAAACTGGAAAAAAAATTCACTAAATCTACCATATATAATAATGGAAAAATAAATCATTAACCTACTACTTACTATTAACGTTAATAGAACTATGAAACTAATTAGGATTTTCCTATAAATTTTAAGCCAAGAAATAGAAATATACGTTGTCACGTGTCGCAACCACGACTCTCCTGATGAAAACCCATCCTGCAATAATATATAAGATATTCTTAGGTGAAAATGTCTATTAAGTCGGCCCCCTTGGGCGAAAATCCTGACTCCGCCACTAACAACAAGCAAACAAAAAGGATGATCAAATCAACATTTTTATGAAATTTGGAGATAGCTTCGTAATCGTCAAATTTGAAAGGTCAGATCATTCTTGAGATATCTGTAGAAGAAATAAAAAAAAGATACGAAAACTATTAAAGTTTCTTTCTTTTTCTTTAATTATTATTATTTTATTTTTTTTGTTTCTAGGTGATTTCGGAGTTTGCTATGGGGATACAGAGATTCAAGGTATGGCAAAATTAGAGAAAAGGGCACAATAATAGTTTGATACTTGATTAAAAATTTTGAATAGAAATGGTTAGGAATTAAGGTGGGTATTTGAGAAAGAGGAGGTGGGAATAGAATTATCCCTAGTAAATATCGAAAATAAAATAACTCATTACTCTCAACACATGGATCATAATGGACTATGGGGGCCTTGCAATGCCTTCTGTTTAGACATTGTCCCGAGCTTAAAAACATGATCTGAACTATTCAATGTTTAGAACATTGTTAGCTAATCGATCGATTAAGTAATTTCGTTGTACATCAATTTCGAAAGTGTATTTGCTATATATGAAAAAACATTGATTTGTTTACTGAGTTTCCAATGTCATTTCGACTTGATTTTTGGTGTGACTATTATTCGCGTCTAGTTTTAAATAGTGAACGGTTTGAATTATTTAAGCTCAAGACAAGGCCTAAACAGGAGGCACAACAAGTCCCGTGGTTTCGATTGTAATAGATGTACATGAATGAAATCTTATGCCTTAGTCGTTAAGGTGTAGCCAGATTTTGCGGTGTACCTTCTGTATTAAGCAATTGATATTTTTTTTTTTGTCATTTCTAATTTTTTGTTAGACTTGCATAAATTGCTTTAGATTACCATTTGTTTCGATGAGATGAATCTATAAACTATAGAAATATGACAAAAAATAATACTCCCTCCTTCTCTTTTTAAGTGTGTTGTCTGGGAATTCCAACTTATTTTCTCTCACATCAATTTTTACAACTTTTATATCTATTTTTCACTACTTACACTTATCCATATAATAATACCCACTAACTTTTAAAAAAGGAATCTACTTTTAAGAGCAAAATAGAAAATACACCTACTAACTTTTCAAAACACACTTATTAAGGGACAATCCAAAATGAAAAGTTAAACACTATAAAAGAGACGAAGAAAGTATAAAATTTACTAAAGACAGAGAAAGTTAGAACATCACATCTGTAGAAGAAATTAAAAAGATACGAAAACTTTTAAACTTCTTTTTTCTTTTTTAAAAATATTTTTGATGTTTCTGGGTGATTTCGGAGATGCTCTATAAGACTACAATGGACCACAAAGTTATCATATCTTCCATTTGGTTTGACATGGGATACAGAGAATTTACCCCCCAAAAAAAGTAAGTTAGAAAAACACAATTGTACTTTTTGATTCCTCTTGTGAACATGAATTCTAAAAATATTGGCGAACAACTAACAAAAAGAGACGTCAACATTAATGTAGGAAATAAATCCTAAATTAATTGATTGAGAGTGTGTGAAATACTCTTTGTAGGAAAGAAGATTATCGGTAAATAATGAATTTATGAAAAAATAAATAAGTAATATTCCTGTGGTTCAACTAAAAGGAAAAAAAAATAATCCGTTTGCACTTAATTTTGTTGAATCTATTTCAAAATCTGTGTAACAATTACAAACAACATATCAAAGCTTATAAGCAAATTTTATACGTAGTACATTGAAAACACCGAAGTTGGTAGCCTAGATAGAAAGAGTGAGTTGGTTTAAGTGCTTTTACCTCCCGTAGATGATTCCGCTAACTGTAGGACTAGCGTAGATG
The DNA here is from genome assembly GCA_036023075.1 of Gaultheria prostrata. Lineage (NCBI taxonomy): Eukaryota > Viridiplantae > Streptophyta > Magnoliopsida > Ericales > Ericaceae > Gaultheria > Gaultheria prostrata. The sequence continues at coordinate 30,169 of JAXBDA010000165.1, read as the reverse complement.
ACCCTTTGTTCTATTTAGTACCCAGGTGGTGCTGTGGTGACGGTCTGTCTTTCTGGACAATAGTTATGGTTTGAACCGGACATTTCACAGCGGATCAGAAGCCCCTATGGTAATGCTCTAGGAGAGTTGTTACATTGGTCGGCCCCCTCTCCACTTTTTGTCATTCCAAAAAAAAGAAAGAAAAGTTTATTGAAAACAAAAGTAGAATATAATAATGTTTGGCTAAATAATACGTTTGGATCATTTTTTTTCGTCTTTATTCAATTTTTTTGCTCATTTATTAATTTTGCATTAATTTTTTGAGAATTGTGGTTATTCTCAATGAGAGGAATATAAAAATAAAACAAAATTGAATCAGTTAAATTATGTTAGAAATTAAATTTGTTTTGAATATGACAAAAATAGTGGAATTTTTTTGCCAAAAAAAAAAAAACCTGAATCAGTTATTTTGCCTTTTGCCAAAACATTCATTTTCCCCAATGAAATCATTGAAATGATTATTAAAATTCTCCTAGAACTTAGAGTACGCGAAAAGCCTTGTCAATTTCTCTCTCCTCCTTTTTCCCCTGCAAATTTGCATATTGCCGACTTGCTCTTCATTACAATGGCGTGAGCCCTGAACCTGTGACAGACCCGCAAATGTTTCCACTCAAACCCAACAGACCATTTCAAAACCCTTCTCTCGCTCTTCATCATCTTCCTCCACCACAAAAATCCCAAAATCAACTCAAATACACTACTAGAATTTGAATGTAACCAGTGATGTATCCACTACCTTCTTGTATCATCATGTATTCATGTGTACTGGTTGTATTCGTAAATGATATTCACTGATATCTGATCTGAGTTTTGGGTTTTTTGGGATTACCTTTTCCTTTCTCTGTATTTCTTCCCATATAGCTGTTTGTTTATATATAGATATATATATCTATATATCTGTATTTTGATGTTTAGTAGAAGAAAATCTGATAAGGAGAAGAGGGTTGTAGGAAACATGAGGGGTGATAAAGAGCTTCAAATGTTGTGGAGTGAAACCCCTCAAATGGCTTCTGTCAATAATCATCGCTCATCTATGAGTATTTCGCCTAGTTCAAGTTCTCTGTCCAACGGGTTTTCTTATTCAGAGGCTGCTTTTTCACCTTCTGTAGCACCAGTGGAGCAGATTATGGATCAAATGCCTAGTACCCATTACTTAAATTCTCCTGTTCCAAAGAGCTCAAATGGGTATATGTTGGATGAAATTGGTTTGTGTGAAAATCTTGGTAGAATGAATATTGGGGTCGGAAATACTAATTATTCGGAGGTTAGGCGGTTCGGGTTAGACCCAGATGGATTTGAGTTTGGGTATGATAGGTGTTCTTTGGATGGGAGAAATAATGAGACATTTGATGCATTTAAGAATGATTTTCTTGGATATGAGGGGTTTCCGTCGCGAATTCCTGGAAATTCTATGAGTTATAGTGATGATAGGAGGGAAAAATTACTAGGGTTGATGAATGGATATAATGGTGGAAATCTAGTTGGGTCTCATTTGGCTCACAATCAATCCAACGCTTTATATTCTGAACCCAGTTGCTACAAAGAAGGACTAGATCATCAGCGTAGAGGGTTTTATAGTGGGGGACTTCAGTCAAGCAATCCATTGGCATCTATGCAGATGCCTCATATTAATGATGAATTGTGTTTCCCACAGAGAAGTGTTACTGATTTTAATGGAGATGGGAATCTCTTCAATCCAGTAAATTCCTCTCAATTGATGTATCCTGATTTGGGTTTTAATATGGTGAATGCAGTATGTAATGGTTCAATGATAAATGGAAGAGTCCCTTCATCTATTTCATCAATGGCTGATGGAAGGGGTGTTGAAGCTTTTAGATGTGAGGATAGCTTTGTTATACAAGGAAATGGTCTGAAATATGCTCTTGACAAGAGATGTAATGGTTCTAAAGGTAAAAAGAAGAAGTCTAGCAAAGAAATCGCAACGCGAAATGCGGGTGAGAAGCGAAAAGATCTTCGTATTGAGAATATTGGGAGCCCAATGAGCCATAATAGTCCATTGCTTTTGCAACCAGCAAGCAGTTCAATGGCTCAGGTCCAGGGTTTTATATATTTCATGGCAAAGAATCAGGCTGGTTGTCGGTTTTTACAAAAGATATTTGATGAGGGGACTTCTCAAGATGTTGAGATAATATTTAATGAAATCGTCAATCATGTTGTTGAGATTATGATGAATTCCTTTGGCAATTACCTGATGCAGAAGTTATTGGAAGTGTGTAGTGAAGAACAGAGAATGAAGATTGTGCTAGTGGTGACTGAAGATCCTAGAGACTTGGTCAGAATTTCTTTGAACACACACGGGTACTATGTTCAATTTTTGCTTTGTTTATGTTTTGGTAAATTAGTGCTTCCATTTTTCTTTCACAAATAGTTATGTTTTCCTAGTTTTTATTGTCTCTGAATTTAACGGTTGTGTATATCAGTACGCGTGTGGTGCAGAAGTTGATTGAGACTCTCAAAACCAGGCAGCAGATTTCACTTGTCACATTAGCTCTCGAGCCTGGTTTTCTTGATCTTATTAAGGACTTAAACGGAAATCATGTCATTCAGCGTTGTTTGCAATGCCTTAGCAAGGAAGATAGCAGGGTAATGTTTTCTTCTCGCTTGATATACAACCTTCCAAGAAGGTTTGTCAAGAGTTGTTTACTGTGGTCTCTGAAAATGATTTTCTTCCTCTTTAACTGATGAATGACCATGCATTGGACAACATAGCATTACTTCTTCTCTTTTCTTTTTTCCATGTTTTGGTTCATTTAACTTTCAAGTTTCAATTGCTAATATCTCTCCTTGTAAAGATGGTTTCTTAAGGTTTTTCTTCTTGTTCTCTCAAAATGATTTTCTTCCCCTTTAACTGATCATTGATCAATGATCATGCATTGGACAACATTGCCTTACTAACTTTCAGTTGCTGATTTTTATCTCCTTGTAAAGCCTTCACCTCAGTGTAATATTTACTTTCTGCATTCTCCTTAACTTTTAGTCTAATGACTTTTTTCCAGTATTTTTTACTTCATAATTTTTTGTATAGCTTTTCGCCTTTTTTTTTTGGAGTAATCATTCGTATCGACAAGAGGAATCAAAAGAGTATAAAAATGTGGGCCGAAGTTGAAAAAAGTTCATATAAGACGACACTTTAGACAAAAAAAGACATTTGTTTGGTATTTTTCGTCTTTAGTGAACATTTTTTTCTTTTGTCCATAATTTTTACTTTTAGACTTCTACTATCGTGATGGATGATTAATCCAAAAAATATAACTCGAATCTAACAAAAATTCAGAAAAGACGAAGAAAACATGAAAACCTAAAAGACAAAAAAAGTTCAGAAGAATGGATAGTATTCCGACAAGTGTGTTATATGAATCCTATATCATTGAGGGTACAACTGTTTTCGAGATTATTAGAACTTGATGGCTAGTTCTAAAAGTCCGGTTGTTAAGCCTCATATATTCTTTCCTACTGTTTATGGCTAGTTCTGGAAAGTCCTTTTGTTAGGTCTCATATGTTCTTTCCTACTGTTTAATGTGTCTATCTAATCTCATGTATCCATACATATATATGTACGTATGTATGTGCGTGTATATTTATAATGATAGTCATCGGATATAGTGCAATGTGCAACTCTTTGTGTTTTCAGTACTATATTTCGAAGATACTTTGATATAGAAATTGTGAATTCTAGCAAACCACACCAAATGGCTTTTATTTCCTTCCTTCGTTGGGGGCTAAAAATATTTTTCATAGAAGGTCATATATCTTTGCATTTAACCTCTGTTCTTTTGGCTTTGGTTACCTCTTCTCGTATGATCCTTTGGAGACGGCAATTTTGTTGCATCCTTAATTTGAATCCTTTGAACTAGTCGTCTTTTGCTTGTGCTCGTTACTTGGTGATTTGTGGAAGTGAAAAAGTTGCGATTAGCATATCCTGCGTGTTCATTCGCATGCCCCAAAGCTCTATATGCTTTTTCTCAAGGATGGGGTAGATTTGGGTAATGAATCATGGCATTGATTGCTTCTGCTTGACGTCCATTTATGTCTAGCAGTTTAGGCTTCCATCATATTTTCTAGATTTTAACCCATCCAGTGTTCTTAGTCTTGTATTTCATATGTCTAATCCTTTAGATGATGATTTCTGTAAACCTGTGGAAGACCTTCGATTTCTGTTACACCTGTATTCTGATTGCGTGCATTAATGATTTCAATTTTTAGGCCACCATTTGATTCATTACTGTCAAAATTGAGTCCGAACCTGCTTATGTTTGGCAGTTTATATTTGATGCTGCTGCAAAGTTCTGTGTTGACATTGCAACTCATCAGCATGGATGTTGCGTTATGAATCAATGCATTACTCAGTCAACTGGGAAATATCGAGAAAAGATGGTTGCAGAAATTGCTGCTAATGGGCTTTACCTTGCTCAACATGCTTTTGGGTAATTATTCTAATTGAATACTCATTATGTTGTATGTGTGTGAGGGGGGTGTCATTTGATGCACTAGCATTACATTGATAAGATTGAGTCTTTGCTTTTGCTAGTTTAAAGGTACTATTTTGTACTGCCATGCCCAATTGATTTAAGAGCTACATCTTTGTTGCGTATAAAATAGAAGCTAAGACAGGAGTTCTCATTGACACATCCACCATGTTAGCCGCAACATTTATTAATTGTGTCAAGTGTATGATTTCGGCTCTTGTCATTTACATGGTTTGATAAATGTGCCACTTTTATTTAGCATGTTTGTTACTGGTCATTGTCCGGATTTTGTAAGTGTCCTACTTTTTTTTTTTGGGATAAGATAAGTGTGCTACTTTATGGCTGGCTGGCTTGGGTTAAAGATTATTGAGCTTGCTCAAAGCTGTCATTTGAATATCAGCTCATATTGTTATCCAGTGACAACACAATGGAAAGTAACACATTAACGTCTTTGTCTTAAGTTGGTCATGGACGAGAGAGGTTCTTCTGGTCAGAGAATATGCTAAATGCTCCAGGGCTAGGTTGGTAAGATCTACTAAGTACTAGACTATGTGATTTGCTAGCTGTCGTATTTTATAAGCCCATGTGGAGGTTATTTTGTGAGTTATCCCGTTAATAGTGACCAGTACTTTGATATTGTGCAGCATTAACAACAGTGCTTTGACTTGAAAATATGGGGTCAGACTTTTCATTCTCAACTGGCCTTCTTGGTCCCTTATCATCAATGGATTCAGTTCACCCGTTCTACTATACAGTGCATGATATATGCTACATTGCTAAAATGAACGTTGTTATCACGACTTATGAGGGACTAGAGAATTTGTAATATTAAGGAACCAGAGCATACAACAAAAAAAAAGCCGATCATGTTTGTTTAGCATCCCCTTCCTTTCTCCCTTAAGTATTGTTTCCATCATCATCAAATCACGATATGATCCAACTGCAATGTGTTGATGCTTCCTCTTTGGTTTGGATAAACCACCATGCCTCTGGCAAATATTCTACCACAATTTTCCTTATTTCTCCTCTGACTGATGCCAATTGTTGTGTTGTACTTTTCTGTCTCTCTAGTTTCTTTTATGTTTATTTGTAAATGTAGCTTTTCTTTAATCTTCAGTTTACCCTGTGTTTCCACGAAGAGCTCACAACTGTACTACTTGTAGCAGTTGATATTAAATGCTAAATAGTATTGAGTCAGTATCAGTTATATCTATATGCCACTAGCTAATTTTTACCAGTTTCTTGCACTTTGTACATTCCTCTAAAAGCAGTAATTTCGTCATCTGAGGTTTTGTGGCACGTTTTAATCGTAGTTTTGAATTGATTCTTTTCTTTTATGGAACACAGGAATTATGTTGTGCAGTATGTCATAGAGCTTAAGATCCCTTCAGCAGCTGCCAGCTTGATGTCTCAGTTTGAAGGCCACTATGTGTACCTTTCAATGCAAAAATTCAGCAGTCATGTGGTTGAAAAATTCCTAAAATGTTGCGAAGGGAGCCGCCCAAGAATCATCATTGAATTGCTCTCAGCGCCTCACTTTGAGCAGTTGCTTCAAGACCCTTTTGCCAACTATGTCATCAAATCTGCCCTTGAAGTTAGCAAGGTACAGAACCGACACACTGTTGGAAGATTTCTATGGTTTGATTCTTGATGACAATTTGGCTGAATCTAGATTTTCCTCTCTGAAATAAATTCAGCAATAAAACTTGAACATTGGCCAGCTCTCTTAAGAACTCGAGCACGTTTGGTTTTGCATTTGGAACCTAGTTTGGCATAACACTTTCTTGAAACTGATTTCAGATGATAAAACCATCGTTTTCATTTGGCATTCATTCTCTAGTGGAATTGGTTTCTGATAATTCGGACACATATTTTTTGTTATTTTTCTGAAAATTCATATGACTAAGCTTGGTGGTGTTTTTTTCATTATGTCTAATGTGCTAAGGCTTTGATTTGTTTCGAACCAGGGCACTCTCCATGCTTCTCTAGTTGAAGCAGTTCAGCCTCACACTATACTACGAGCCAGTCCATATTGCAAGAAGATTTTCTCGCGCAAGCTCCTCGTGAGGAAGTGATTCTCTCAGTTTTGCTTGTTGTGAGAAGTGGTGTTGTCCTCCGAAAGAGTACTAATATCTAACCTTATCTATCTTAGGTCCCACAGTCTGTAAATCATGAAATTGGAAATTTTGTGCTGATATACTAGGATGAGTGAAAGGAAAGGAAGTTTTGCTACAATCTACCTTAGTTGTGGATATGAGTTGTAATATTCTGTTGTCTTGTTGGAACTAATGCCCTGAATATGGTGAGGCTGTTGCCTTAGCCACTGTAAATGTGATGCCTGGAATCTACGTAGACCATTTGGCTCTTTCTTACATTTCTTAAGGAAGTTTGCTGATGCCTATTTGTTTTTGTTTTGCTCTTGGAATTGCCAATTGGGAAAATAAGAGGATATGAAGAAGAGCAGAGTCACCGCCGAAGGTGGTGGCCTGGATGGTAAGTCACAGCCCACTCCTCAGACATGACTCGGGTTCGAGTCTCGCCCCTGGCATGTCTTTGTGGAGTGGGTACCACAATACCAATCTTGTACCTAGGTGGTGTTGTAGTGATGGTCTGTCCTTCCGAACAATAGCTATGGCTCGAACCGAACATCCACAGCGGATCAGGAGCCCTATGGTCACACCTAAGGGGGTTGCTATGCTAGTTGCCCCCCTCCTACTCTTTTTGCAATTCAAAAAAAAAAAAAAAAAGACCCGAGTCCTAGATGACACTCCACATAGATGGTACTCCCTCCGTCCTAAAATGATAACTTTCATAATGATTTTTCAAGTTTCTTCGCACCAAAGTAAAGAACTCGATTAGTTCTTTGTTTTGGTGCGAAAAAATTTAAAATAATTATGAACGGAATTACTTATTTATTGGTTCAAAAATTGCAGGTCTTTTTGTAGGGACTATCATTTGGGATGGAGGAAGTAGAAGGTAAAAAATCTAGAACAACAATTGCGAGAGTAATAAAAACACATAACATCTCTTCTTACTTCTGAAATCAGATGGGTTATTTAAGTGCTTTTGGACTAGTGGACCAAAAGCAAAACCAACATAACCATAACACAAGCAAAACACAGAAGTTCAAAATTTGAAAACAGCCACCACCAGAAGCAAATCCGAACAGTTTGGGTGTGTTCAAGCGTCCCCATTTCCAATTAGAGCGAGAAGCATCTTCTCGTAGTCTCCACGGGTGTCCTTGGCAATGGCACGATCAAGAGGCACGCTGTTCCTCTTGTAATACTCGTCTTTTATGATCTTCAAGTCAACCTCAGCCCTTGTGACCACAACTCTAGTGAGACCACCTTCATCTGTTCCTCTTTTGTTTATAGCCAAACGAAGAACTTTCTCAAAGTACTTCTCCGGATAGGTCAAGCACTTCACTGTTGCTCTCAGAATCGAGAGGAACTCGTCTTTGGGATCTACTTCCAAGTCCTGTAAAAAGAATAGTTGATAGTTAGTCCTACTTGAGCCCTAGGAACAGAGTTTTCATACGTTTCCATTGAAACGGTTGAAACATTTCTGTAGGCTGTAACGACAAATTACTGATATTTCACTATCTCCATCGACAAATATAGACAAACACAAAAACCTGCCCAAATTCTGCGCGCAGTACCTGAATCTTGAGTACTTTTGACGCCCATTAGAAGTATCCAAAAAATGATATTTTCGCACATTCACAAATTCTTTTGAAATTCTCATATTGTTGCGGTTATGACTCTTAATTTCCAACTCCGGCCACTACTGTGTGGTTCTACTAACTTAAATACTTGTACTCTGGGTTTGTCATCGCGTCAATTGTATATAGAACACTCACATTCAGTTGTTTAAAAAGGTAAGGTCCATACTCCATACATTGATGGAGTGGAAAAGTGGAAACGATTGTTATAAATTAGTCATTAAGAACATAATAAAAAATTCAAACGCAACGCATTAGTTTCAACAATTCATATATGCTGACGAGAGATTTTCCATCAACAATTTTTATAGAAATATAGAAAAACTTTTATATATCTTTTGCCTATTTGAGAAAAACAAAAAAATTGAAAAAAGAATCCAGCAGTCTTTCTTCTTCAATTGCAGTAAAATGAGAGAACTCAATTTGGACCAAATCCTTACATATTCCAGGAGAAAATGGAAAAAGTAGTAACAAGTACCGTTGTATAATGCAATTAGACAATTGCACAGTAGGATATGTTGAGAGTTGACCGTTACACGATAACAAAATACCAAATTTCTGCGAAGATAACTAGACATGATGCGACAAATAGGCAATGGGAAATGACAAGCATAGAGATGAAAGAATGCTCGATATGGAAGACATTATCAACCGAAAAATAGTTGTCAAACACAGTTCAATTCACATGCATACCTCGACTATATCCTTCCCAAATTCGTCCTTGTAGTGATTCAATGTTGCATTGATCTGTGCTTTGCTCCTTGTTGCCAGAATCCTGATGAGATCCTCATCACTGTAAGCCTTCTTCGAGATATTCTCGTTGAGTATCTTAGCTTCAGTTTTCGCAAGAGTCATGTTCACCTCATCACCTTCATACCTGTATGAGCTCACAAGAGGTACCAAAAGCTGGGAGCAGAGGAAGTGGAACAAACAAAGTCACAAATTAATCAACCAGCCACAATTTAGGGGACTAAATAATACTAGCAATGAAGACAACAAACCACACACAGCAACCCCCTTCCCCAAGCAGTTTTCATAAAAAAGAAAGAAAAAGCTTTAGTGTGCTACAGATCTCATAGAGCAATGCTAAGTACAAATCCGGATGCAGATGTGTCTGGAACTGTTTGATACACGTGGGATCCTCATTATTTTCTGGAGCCCTTATGCATAGGATAGTTTTGTGTCTGGATCTATGCACACAAATCTAGACACAAATAATCTCGTTTAGTTAACATCACCAGTCACTACTTGACTTGGTCTTTAGACTTTTTTCCGATTGTTTTCGTCTACCAATTTTTCCTATCCAAAGATTGTGAGTCCATTGTCAAGAACATTCTTGTCCCGTTATAGGTGGTTTACTGACCAATCCAAAGTTCTGGGTATTTTCAGATTTCGTAACAGCACAGTTTCCAGATTTTCAAAGTAGAAGTTTAGTGCCTAAAAGCAACTCAAAGAGTGAATTAGCCACTAATGCAATCAGAAAAGCATGTGTATCTCAAACTTACTTTTGAGAAAGAACATTATGGTAGGATTGAGTATAAAACTACCGTAGGTAGTGAATAGACAACGTCTAGTAACCATCAGAAAATCTATGAATCATATCGCCGTAGAAGTAAAACTGTGATTGTCAATGCACACTCACTATTAGACCAAAGGAAGTACCTTGCGAAAGTCACCAGTTGTGTGGTGTGCAACATCCTCTTCAAGAGATTTCTTGAAACGAGCATGATAGGCTTGCCTTGCCAGAAGTAGATCATGAGGAGACCTTGCACATGCTATTTCCACCAAAACCTGGTTGCTTGAAGTCCACCTCTTTGTAGCTTCATTAGCCAAATACGCATCACGTTCAGCAGGATTAAGTGTCCAAAGCATCACCAACCTCTGAAACAAAATAACATGTCAGAAACCCTGCTTATATTTTCCAATGCTGCACTAATTGCTCCATGCTTGAGTCAATGAAACCAAGTTCAGGGGTCGTAGATAACAACATAGAAGAATCGAGTGATTTACCAAAAGGCTTCTTGTTTATCTGATAAAACAGGGAGGCAAACGTGAGGATCACAACAAAGAAGCAATTATGGTCAGGAGAAGTTTCTTCCATAGAGCACAGTAAACATGGTCGAGGCTCAAGTGAATGCACAATAATCCACCTCCAAGTCATTTGAGGTACTTTGAGGTGGTTTCTTGTGTAGGGTGCGACTGCTTTCGGTTCAAGTGAATGAAACCAGGTGTACTTTGTCCAACATGGTATTAATTCCTCTTTGGTTAAGTGAATGAACCAAGACTATGCATCCTAGATAACATCACATAATCTTCTAAAAAAATTGATAACATCGTAGAATATTTGTGCTTTAATATATCAAAGTACCCGTTTAGACATGACGCATGGACAAGGGCGTAGGATATGTTTCTGATACCTTTACCGGGCGCTTGCTGTATAATTGTGTTAGAGAGATGGGCACACACACATGTATATACACATTTATATACATACATACAGTCATATACATATACATACACATTTATATACATACATTCATGTTGTTCCATTGTTTCTATAAAAGTAGTAAAGTGCCATTTTGACAATGTATGTTATATGAAGAACCATTTTTCTACACAAAGTAGAGAAATACATAAAATACAGTAAAAAAAATGATCTTTTTACGTAACCTTCAACAATTAATGGTTTGGTGGCTCTAACGTCTGGTAGGAGCACAAGCCGCCAAAGCTCAAACCCCAAAGGATTTAAGTCAATTTGTTATCTGAAAACCCTTTATATCTAATAAAAGATCGAACAGGTATGCTAATACAAGGATCACTATGCCGTTGATATCATGGTTGGGACTTGTGAGAATTTGCTTTCGTAAGAGTACAATGAATATGGGTGTGAGTGAGTGCATATATACGAACCCACCTCAAAGTCATTGGTAAGTTCTTTGTCAAGTGCTTTGAGGAGATCTTCTTCGTACGTTTGAGCGTAAGTTTGCCGAATTGCCTTGCGTTGAGCAGCATTTCTATGAGCCAAGATGGATATGATTAACTCTTCATTAGTTCCCCATCCTGCCAAAGTAACATGGGTAAATTTTCAAAATCATTGGTCATAAGTGATGGAAGTGACAGTATTTGAATAAATACATATTTGACGTAGTGATTGGGACAAACTATCATCTTATAAATGAGCAGAACTCCATGAGAAATCACTTTTTCCCGGTAAATCATCTGGAAGACCGCAATCATTCAACAAAAACCATTAGATCCTAAGGAAAAAGACAGGATTGTAAAAGTCCATTTTCTATCAACGATGTCCTTGAACTTGATCGCGAAGATCAAGTCATAGAGACACATAAATACATATTTCTACACTAGCAGTTGGGCACGCACTCTGAGTGTGGGATAGGTAGTTGAGCACGAGTGATTTTACTATTTTGCCATACCAGTTAATTAATCTTACAATGGACATAGTTGTAAGAGTTTATTTTGATTAGGACAATGTTGGAAATCATTTTTGTGACACAACTTCAGATATTTGTTCACTACGATTGGTGTTCTCCATTTATATATTAGATTAGAATAGATGGATCAAAGTTCGACTTGAACACGCATCGCATGTGCCCCGGCCTCTAGTGATCAGAATTGTCCACTTTCTACGATGTTGTCCTCTACTTGATCGGGATAGATCAAGTCATAATTGTCCACTTTCTACGATGTTGTCCTCTACTTGATCGGGATAGATCAAGTCATGGTCTAGCAACTAACGAAGCCAATTCACTCAAACAAACTAGAACGACACACACACACACACACACTCACTTACATGTTTAAAGATGATCACAGATTGATCACATGAGTGAAATGAACATGTGAAATTGAAAAACAAGAGATACAAGGGAGAAAAAGGTATATACAAGACACGATCGGATGTCCTCTAGATCGTCATAGATCAAGCCATAGATCAAGCCATAGGCTATACAAATACGTACGGGGAAAAAATGTACGAGTTTTCACAATTGGACTAAATTTTTGGGACGAAGAGAGTGTTTAAAGATGATCGGACATCGATCTGAGGAGCGAAATCAACATCTGAGATTTGAGATCAGATATTGATCCGATCAGCAAAAACAACATTTGAGAGAGAGAGAGAGAGAGATGTAGTGAGTGACCTGCGAAAGCTTTGCGGAGAAGCTCGCAGTCTTCAGCGACGGAGGGGACTTGTGCCGGTACTGTGAGAGTCGACATTTTTCCTTCCGATCACTCTCTCTCTCTGTGTGTGTGTGGATGGTGGAGACTCGAAAATGTAGTACTAGAATTTTGAAGCTTAATAGCAACCATTTTATTCAGGAGGAGGAAGTTTTTAGTGAAACGGTACACCACACCACAGGAAGCTGGTGTCGTAATTCCACTCACAGATTACCGTGACTCGTGAGTGCACGGCGTGGGTCCAGGGCGAGCCGACTGTTCGGCCTGCTTATCCTAGAGTCTCACGCCATGCACATTTGCACCTTGTTTGATTGGAATTTTGAGAATCCGGTTTTGAAAATTGGGTTTTCAAAATCCCAACCCAAAAACCCTTGGAAACCCTTGAAAATTGAACAAGGGAAGGTTCTCAAAATCCGGTTCAGAAACTCCAACTGAACAAGGCTTTGGCATCCCATGAGTAAAACAGTGATGCAACGTCGGCGCGCCACGTGGTGTTATCGGGTGGCCTCATTTGACAAAAAAATCAGAAACTGGTTTCTTGATTTATTCGTTGTCTTTATTAAAAAAAAATTGCATTTATTAGTTTTCGTTAATTTTTTGTGGTTTATTGGTTCCTCTCGACGAGACAAATCTAACAAGTATGAAATTATAGTGAAAATTAATTATTTTTTGAATAAAATAAAAATTAATCCAATAAACCATATATTTTTAGATTTATTCAAAAAAAATTAGTTATGACTATAATTTTATACTCTTTAGATTCGTCGCATCAAGAGGAACCAATAAACCATAAAAATTTGATGCAAGACTAACATTTGTGATTTTTTTTTTAAATAAAGACAAAACGAATAAATCAAAAAATCAGTTTAAGTTTTTTTGCAAATGGAAGCGGAATATCCTTTTGTTTTAATGGGGAGAAAGAGAGGGGTATTTGGATAGAGGACCTTTCCTTTCCTTTCCATACTTGGGAAATTATTGATTTTCTTGCCACGCGGTGGTGGTTTTATCGTTTTGTACATTTTTTTCCAGTGTGTAACGATGAGCATGGGGGACTTTTGTCGCTTGGTCGTTGGGCAGTGGTACGCGTCGTTTTCGGGTGGAATGCATCACCGGTAATGTACAACCAATGATGGAGTGGATAAGAGTAGCCTTTTTGGCCAAAAAAAAATTTAAAAACTAGACTGTTTTTTTGGTTTAATCGTTTTGCTCTTATTCAATTTCTTTTTGCATTTGTTAGTTTTGCGTCAATTTTTGGTGGTTTATTGATTCGCCTCGATAAGAAGAATCTAAGAAGTCTGAAATCGTAGTGATATTTAATTTTTTTGAATAAAGCCAAAATTAATCCAATAAACCATGTATTTTTGGTTTTATTAAAAAAAAATTTAGTTTTGACCATAATTTTATACTTTTTAGATTCGTCTCGTTAAGAGGAACCAATAAACCACAAAAATTTGATGCAAAATTAACATTTGCGATTTTTTTTTGAATAAAGACAATGAATAAACCAAAAAACTGGTTTATGTTTTTTGCCAAAGCATAAATAGGGATGCAATTACCTCCGTCCATAACCCGCCTCCGACTTTCTTTTCCCGATCGAGCGGTAATTTCTGATTCGATAAGCAAATGGGATGGGATGGTATTTCCCGCTCCGTTTTAACCCGATCCGATTTCGATTATTGCCATTACTTATTTGGGTCTTGCTAACGTGTGTCTATTAGGCACACAATAATCAAACAAACAAACCAAAAAAACACACTTCAATACACATTTCTACACTTTTCAATATACTTTCACATATTTCTATATAAATTTCTATATATTTTTTCAACCTTAACATGTGTCTATAGGACACACGTTAGCATTTTCCTACTTATTTTTACACTAGGCATGTACTCCCTCCGTTCCAATTTGCTGGACTCTTTTGGGGAATCCAACTTATTAAGGGGTGTAAAAACTTTGTATTGCCTTTTTTGTTTTGCCCCTAAATCCAGTCGATATTAATGTGGCCAATTTTGTGGGGTTAATTTTTTGTATCAAACTCAAAACGTATGCAATATGGATCTTGTTTGATAGATATCAATTAGTTTTATTATACAAAATTTTTAAAATCATAAAAACCATTATAAACTAAAAGATAATGGACAAGCAATGAGAAAAGTACTTTTTAAGTGTAAAACTGGAAAATAACATTTTTGATGGATGTTTTTAGAAATGAGACATATATTGTGGGACAACCTAAAATGGAAAAAGGATCCAACAATTTGGGACGGAGGAAGTATATATATATGAAGAAGATCCTATAGGGGCTCCCTTACATAGCTTATGTAAGGAATTTTTCGTTCGAGATTGAATTTCGACAATCCAAACCGTTAGATGCGTTTAGAATGTGTTTTTCAGTTCTAACGCGAGGATTCGTAAACACAAAATACCCGAAAGGGCTTGATCCAAGCATTTTTCAATAAAAACATTATACATAGCGTTTTTTAAAAACTGATTGGATCAAGCCCTACCGGGTATTTTTTTTTTACGAATCCTCGCGTTAGAACTGAAAAACATGTTTTAAACACATCTAACGGTTCGGATTGTCTCGGATCATTGAAATTCAATCTCGAACGACAAATCCCTTACATAAGGCTTATGTAAGGGAGCCCTTATAAGATCCTCCTCCTATATATATATATTTCATTATCATTATTTTAATATAATGAGAGCAAAGTGCACATAATAAAATCACAATTTTATTTTATTGGTTCTATTTTTAAATTCTCATCACTCATCTATATCTTGTCATCTTACTAAATATTTTAAAGAGAACAAAGTTAAGTTGGTGAAAATTAGTAGAATCGATACGGACCATGGGCTGCCCTACCGATGCAAGTTCTGTGCATAGCACAGGTTGCCGCTAGCAATAACACATGGAGATATCTAGCCATTCAATATATTATTGCTAAGTTACTTGAAATCGACTTGTACATAACACGGGTTCATGTGCTAGCAGTAAATTGTTTCATTAAAACTTTAACAAAATAACTTCGCGCTAGCAGTGTACGCACTTGCACGGACGGTGCATCTCAACCGTCGAAAATGCTTTTGAATGGTCTGCATGTTAAAACATATTTTGACCGAAAAGAGTTCTTACTGGTCAAAATTTGTTTTAACTTCTGGATCGTCCAAAATGTTTTTGGACAGTTGAATGCACTGTCCGTGCATGATACGTACGCGGACATGCGTACGCACCGGCGCGTTCGAACTTTAATAGGCTCCGTGTTACGATATAAACGGAGGGTGTAGTTAGAACTTTTAGAAGCTCGTTTTATAACGGGTAAATTTCATTGACCTCCCCTAAGGTTTCTAACAAAAACAGATAACTCCCCTGAGGTTTCTGAAATGTCAATGACCTCCCTTGTTTTTTCTAACATTGTACAAAATGCCCCTTCCGTTATACATTACGCTAACGGTGTTAAAATTGACCATGAAAAGTCCCAAATGCCCTTCTTTTTTTTATTTTGCTGTATATCATTTGCTATAACTACAAATACTCCGCCGCTTCACGAAGCTCAATTAACCACCACCGCTTCAATCAACCAATTCCACCAAGCACCTCCATTGGCCCACCCACCGGGCACCTCCAATCTGATTCGTATACATTTATTTTTCATACCAGTAGATTTATTTTTTATTACAACAAAACGTGTTTTTGCATTAACTGCAACCCCAGTTTAATTAAATTCTCTCTTCCCACCTCCATAGTTTTACTTGTACCATCCAGAACTCAACCAACTAGGACTAGCTCAATTAGTCGAGACTCCTGCATCTTACTAGGAGGCAGTTAAGGACCGGTGAAGTCACGTGCCCCTTGGATTTTTATCAGCTATTGCATTTCTTATTTTACACTTGTTCAAAAGTTCTGTATATGTAATATAATCTTCTTTGTTATGAAAGAGTGAGCCTTTGTTTTAGTTGCACAAGATCACTCACTTCTTCAAAGTCTAGTGTTCGAGCCTGCCATTCCTTTTTTGGATGGATTACCTTTTCCTTTTTCCCTTTTTCCGCATGGGAAATAAAAAGGGTATATATGAATCACGAATTCACAAATTTGAAATAAAGAATAATCGGAAAACAATCTCTAAGTGATCCGTATTGCAGTTCTATGAATCACGAATTCACAAATTTTGAAATAAAAAATAATTGAAAAACAATCTTTAAGTGATCCTTATTGCAGTTGATTTAATTAGTTTGTTACAAACATTAAAAATCAAATTGTCAAGCTAGCCATCATAATTCAATGATTTTCTTTAAAAATGAACTTAACTAAAGGATATTCGTTGTATTTTTTTATTTTAAGACTTTGAGCATGGATAATCTCTCAGCTCTAACCAAGAGATGGACAAAATTTCAATAGTTCAATGTTTTTCGTGATTGGAATAAAATTCAGTAAAATGTAGGAGTATGATAAAGTTAAAATTTTTGAACTTTTGTATTTTGATCGATGGCATGAAGGACAATTTAAGAATACATCATATATATATATTGCGTTAATTCTAATTTTTCAGTAAGTTGTTTTTCCGTTTCTTGGCGATGAAAATGATAAATATATGGTGGTCATGAACTATGAATAAGCCTCTGCTATACTTACCGAAAAATAATAGTAATAATAATAATAATAAATAAGCCTCTGCTATGTCGTGAGATAGTTCTAACATTTTCAAAAAATGGTATTCAATACTTTTTAATTTATATTTAGATCAATCAGACGAATTATTTACAATTTGTCATCTTTGGAGGATCACGTGCCAGAGAGAGAGAGGGAGGGGGTGGTGCTGTTCAATGGGATTCCACTAGTATTGTTGCATGTTATTCCTAAATCCAGGCCGGCCCTAACGTTTGGGCTGCCCTAGCCAAACCCGGAGCTTGGTTGCCCTCATACTAGTAGGTCATAAAAAAAAAAATAGAAAAAAAACATACAAGTAAATTAGTAAAGGAACAAAGCAAAATCTAGGTTATATTATGTTCTTAGCTTGAATAACATTAAAAAAAAAAAAAAATCAATCAAAATGTAACCCTCGAATCCTTTTCTCCCTCGAAGTCTTTTTTTGTTTTTTCTCTGTTCAAAGAAGTCGGATATAAAAGAGAGAATGGATTAATGGGTTGTCATTTTGGGCTTTGGATTGAATGGGTTTTGTTATTGTGAGCCTTTTATACTTTAAATTCTATGGGCTTAAAACTTTTTTTTTTGGAAGGAATGGACTTAAAGCTTAAAGATTTACATTCACTATATAAATTTTTTTTTGCTTAACAGAAAGGGGGAAAATAAAAAAAAAAGGGGATAAAAAAGGGGATGAACGACTGGGGTGGGAATCGAACCCCAGTCATGCAGGAGTTGGAAGCATTAGACCAACACACCAAGTTGATCTTTGTTGACATAATGGAAACTTTTTAATATTTATATATAACTTACGATTTTTTTTTTTTGGTTGCCCTCCCAGGGGTTGCTCTAGTCCAAGGTCTTGTCAGGCTTGGGTCAGGGCCGGCCCTGCCTAAATCTATAAGAGAAAAGTATAGAAGTGGAAAGTCAAGCTTAACCACAAGGGAGATATTGAGGGATAGATCAGTGGTTGAGCTTGCTCCCTTTGGAGCACCTCCATCCATAAAGTCGGGAGTTAAACTCCCACCAAACCCTACCCCGTTAGGATAGAATAGTTGTAGATAATCGCCTTGTAAAAAAATAAATAATTTACCCAAGGGATTGGCCTATGGGCATGGCTTTGAAGTTAGGTTTTGCTCCCTCCTAAGATCTCATGTTAAAAAAATTCTCAGGTGTTATCAACTCGGATGGAGCTTAAGGTTGGCTATGGGAGGCCAAGGGCACCCCCAATTTGGAAAAACCTAAAATTATTTAGAACTTTCTTTTACATATTCTTTTCTTACCATGTCCGCCCACCCATATATCACTATATAAAACATCACTGTCAAGGAATTAGAAATAACAACCATACTTTTTACATTCACACTCAACCCTAAAATTTCAAAATCTTGTTATAGCTATTATGGCCACCCCGTATCTGAAATCTTGATTTCGTCCATGGCTTTGGGTCAGTCCATGCAGAGTTTTGCTCGCTTTGCTCCGACTTTAATTGGACCCTCGCTATTGAAACAGCGGGATTGATCCCCAGAATTAGTCGAGGTGCATTTAAGCTAGCCCTAAGGTTTGTTGAATACACAACATTGCCGCATTTCAAGACTTGCAATACTAAAAGTACAAGCCGATAGTATCAGCGGATAATATAAAATAAGTTAAAAAGCAAAAGAAATTATGAAGGATCTCTGATTCAATGCACTATGCTAAACAAAGCATTAGGTTCATTTGGTATTTGTATGTCGTTTTTACTCACTGGGAGTCTTCTACGCTCTGAGTGATTGTTCTGGTAGACAGCAGTTCAGAAACGATATGCATGGTTGGTCTAGATTGTGGATTGGAATGCAGGCATGCGACTGCCAACTTGATAATGTACATCACTACCTCCTCAACTTCGGGAGACGGAGGTGAAAGGCGTTGGTCCAATACATCTCTCAGCTGTACATTTTGAACAGCCGGTATTGACAGAGAGGAAACGAAATCTCCGGGATGCTTTCCCTTGATCACTTCTAGTGCTAACACTCCAAAGCTAAACACGTCACACTTTTCTGTTACCTTCATTGTGTAAGCAAGCTCTGCGAAAGGAGAGAGATAGATCAATTAGAGTTTGTAACTTTAGTTAAGAACTATGCTTCATTTATAACTATTAAACTGTATGCTCTTTATGTAGGATCTGTTTTGTCTGTGCAAAATGAAATGAAGGCACATATAAAGCGAATTGATAGAAGGAAAGGAGGGGAAGCAAGTCAGGCTAAATAGGAAATCCGACTTTGGAATTGGATTCCAGAAATAAAAAGATATAAGGTGTGAACTATTGTATTTTGGGAATTATGAGGCAACTTTTTATCGGGTGGGCAATTGCGGAGGTGATGATGTCTACATACTTTATGAGATTCATTTCGGTTTTTATCTAGAAGAGCACATATATAAAGCAATCGTTACCTGGTGCAACATATCCGGGTGTGCCTGCAAGTGCACTCCAATTGGAGGAGTCCAACTTTAGAAGTTTAGCCGTGCCAAAGTCGGAAACTCGAGCCTCATACTCCTCATCAATCAAAATGTTGTTGCTCGATATGTCACGGTGAACAATCGGTGGTGTGCAATCATGGTGCATGTATGACAAAGCATTTGCCAATCCCTTGATAATATTCACCCTCTTTGGCCAATCCAATTGTCTAGCTTCTTCATCCCTGCTGAAAATCGAAGCCAAGCTTCCCCTTTCGAGGTACTCATAAACAAGAAAAGAGTTCTGAGCATGGGAACAGAACCCAAAAAGCTTCACGATGTTTCGATGCCTGATTTCAGTTAGTGCCCTTACCTCGTTCAAGAAACCTCGACGATCATCCTTCTCAGACAATGGATGAAGTTTCTTCACAGCTACTGTATTGGCTGATGGAAGTTCTGCTTTGTAGACAGCTCCATAACCTCCTTTTCCAATGCAATGCGCAGCATCGAAATTATTTGTGGCTTTTAGGATGTCATTGTACATTGCTCTTCCGTTGGAGATTGACATAGAGAAGTGACCTTCATATTTGGAGGTATCTTCTACTTGTGTCTTTCTTAGATCGGAAATGATTAGAAATCCAACGAATGCACCTAGAAGCAAAAGCGCTCCGCCTAGAGGGAGCACAATTACAAGAACAAGAGTCCGGTTGTCCTTATGAATTTTGCATGGCTGCAATCCTGTGACATTTCCACACAAGCCTTTGTTCCCTTGGAGGTCCTCTATGGTAGCATTCATGAAGGCTTTGCTGATGGGAATTGGACCCTCCAACTCATTGAAGGATATGTCAATGTGCACCAACCAATTCATGTCTTGGAAAACGTTTGGAATTAAGCCGAACAGATTGTTGTGGGAGAGGTTTAACCTCTCCAAACTCTGGAAACCCGCAATAACCAACGGTATTTTCCCCGAAAGTAAATTTCGACTGAGATCGACTTCAGACAGGGGAGGTATCTTTCCCAACTGACCTGGGATTTCTTGGCTAAAATTGTTGTTGCTCAAGTTCAGGTAATTCAGTTTGATGCAATTCTCTAGATTTCCAGCTGCTATGGGCCCACTTAACCTGTTTATGGACAGGTCAAGCCTTTCTAGTTCAGTTAGGGATCCGATTTCTCTTGGTATACCACCAGAAAGCTGGTTGTCATTCAGATATAGTTCCCACAGAGAACTCAACTTTCCTAAATCCTTTGGAATCTCTCCGGTCAAATGATTCGACGAAAGATCAAGCCTGTGTAGTTGAGCCGAATCTCCCAACTCCGGCGGTATGCTGCCTGTGATATTGTTCCCTGCTATCCGTAGGGATTGCAATTTTGGGCACTTACTCCAGTTTCCAGAGATTTCGCCGTAGAATTTGTTGTGACTTAAATCCAAGAATTCGAGATTTGGGTAGACCCCAAAATCTTCTGATATGCTTCCAGTGAGTTGGTTTCCTTCGAGATGGACTCTGAATAGGCTTGAGCAGTCTCTCAAGCTTGTCGGGATACGACCCGTTAGCTGGTTGTTCTCTGCTGAGAAATTTTGTAGCTTCCCGCCTTCGCAGATATCCGGGAGTTGGCCAGATAATCGATTTCCGTCAATTTGCAGGACAACCAAGTTTTTCAAATTGCGAAATTCTTGTGGAATAGGACCAGAGAGTTCATTCATCCTTAGATTAAGATACGCAAGATTAGGAAACAACGCGAATGGAAAGGTTTCGAGTGTACCGTTTACGCCGGAACTCGTGAGGTTCAAACTTGCGACGCTTCCCTCAGCATTGCAAGAAACCCCAAACCAGTTGCATGGGCTACTAGCACTTGAACTGGAGCCATTTTTTGGATCAAGTATCCATGTGGTTAACATAGAACTATTGGCAAGGGTTTCTTTCCATTTGAGGAAAGCATTAGCCTCTTCAACAGAAGCAGAGGCAGTATCCGGTAAGGAAAAAAGTACTCCAACAAAAAGGACCAAAAGAACAGGGCAGAGTAGCTTCTGTAAAAGCCCCATGTTTTTTGTTTCTTTCCCTCTTGTTATGTATTTGGTGATGATCAAGTCTGTAAGTTATTGGCTGTTTAAAAAAAAATGGTCTATGAAGTAAAAAGATATGAGAAATGAGGATCACTTGTAGAAAGACTTGATTTTGAGGTCAAGGTCTTTGTCTTGATTACTGAAAAAGAGCATTCTTTTTTGCCATCTTAATGCTTTGGGAAAGTACTTAGAAAGTTCATGGGAAAGAGTGTTCTATTTTGCTATCTTAATGCTTTGGGCCGGAAAGTACTTAGAAGTTCATGAGGAAGTTTGTTTTCCCAGAGGAAAGTACTTGGAAAGAATTTCAGCTACATAAACGTTGAAAGAAATAAGTGGACGCATACGTGTTCACATTATGTGAAACTGAGTGATGCATTCAACATGCAGCTTACGCTGTGAGAGATTTGATTTGGGTAATGCTATACAACTATAATTTTGGCTGGCAATCTATCGTCGTGGTCTATTGTCTAAAGTGTCAGTGTGGTTAAATAGAGGCTACATCACATATACTGGCATCTAGAGGTGAGGAGGGTGCGTGTCTAAAAGTTTGATCTTTCTAAACTTGAACATTAGTAAACTGGTACTGGGAACCCCTCTACTGCCCCGAAAACCGGTTTAAACCAGACTGTCCTAAACAAACCCTTTTTTGCAGGTTCGATGCCGGTCCATTTGACCCCGAACATAGCCAAAACTGACCGGTTTTTTATTTAATGTATTATGTATATAAATGCATTTGATCGTAGCAGTCCATTTCTCACTAATTTAGAGACAGCTCACCCTAAATCAAGTGAACTATCTTAATTTTTAGGCATTTTCAATTTTTTTTTTATATTTGTCTCCATTGTTTGGATTCATCTTGGATTACTATCTTTTTTGGTCCTTTTTACATTTTTTTTAACTTTCGGTTAATTTTTTTTACTTTATTGATTCCTGTTGTCAATGCAAATGTTTACTCTCAAATATTATAACCAAAAAGTAAGTAAATGTTCAATAACCACGGGAATAAGGCAGTATCTTTAAAAACAATTAATTTAGTCCAAGCACCTTCCTAGTCTTAGCCTTCCATCCCTTGCTGTTACTGCTCTAATGCCTTTGGGACTGCTTTTATGGGCTTTTTGATGTGCATGTCCTGAACAATTGCTGGATGCTGATAGCTGAGTGTGGTTAAGAAATTTTTCCTGGGCATGCCCATATTTTTTTAGCCAAATTTAATGTTTTTACTGCTGCTTTTTTGTGGGCTTGACCCAGATTTTTGTAGCCCCAACGTGATGAGTCACATCCAAATCAACCGAGAAGTCGAGAATTTACCTCGTTTTGATTTACGCAGAAAAAGGTTACATCATACAGTATGTGCAAAATTTCATTCGAACAAATTTTGAACACTGCAGAAGTTTTGTAGCTAGCTTTCTGGTTGTTGGGTTACTTGCCTAGTTGGTCCAGATGAATGCTTAATGAGAATATATTCAACAAAACCTAACTTTATACCACATCGTGAAGTAATCTCCAATGTGAGGGAAAATGTAGTCTACATTTAGTCCAGGCTCTGATTTCGTCTTGGGCCGCCGCCAAATTTGGCAACGAAATGCACGATGGCGGGTTATACGTTGTCGGAGCAAAGTGCTCCTTCAACGGTGGAGGATTTTCAACCTCAAGGGGTTGGCAAAGTGGTCTTGCCTTGGGATTTAGGAGTTTGCTCCCACCTAAGGTTTCAAGTTCGATTTCCCTTGCTAGCAAACTCTTAGGGCCACCGGGGGTTATGCTCCGTCGTTACCTCCAGGGCCCCGGAATTAATCGAGGTGCACGTAAACTGACCCAAACATTTGGTTATCAAAAAAAAATGGTGGAGGATTTTCAGCGACTTGATGTTCCCCCGTGAACGAAACCGGTGAACTTGAAAAAATAGATGTAATGTAAGAACAGAATATGCAGAACTGAGATTCATAGTATGCCTCTTTCTTTTCTTGTTCATAATACCTGGTGCATTGCCTTAAATTTTCGACCATACAAATATCTACAAAAAGATTTGGAATCTCCTATTCCGTTCTGCTAATATAACTAGCTCAATTATTCTCTTGCAGAAGCAGTGGAAGTATTTGCAAAATTTAGGATTCTAGTTGAACAGATGCCCTAACGTTACCGAGAGGAACGACTCGACCAGAGGCTGTTTTTTAGTTGATAGCTCCTTGGATACTCGGTTCATGGATGGCCGAGATTGTGGGCTGGAGCTTAAGCATTCAAATGCCAGTTTCATTGCAGAAACTACTTGTTCTGCAACTTGACCTGTCGGAGGAAAGAGACGTTGGTCCACTACGTCCTTCAACAATATGTGATCCATGGTGGAGGTTGTTGCTGACGGCGATGACAGACATGAGATGAAGCCACCAGGGTGACTTCCCAAGATCACTTCTAATGTTACCACCCCAAAACTGTAAACGTCGCATTTCTCGTTCACTTCCATCGTGTAAGCAAGCTCTGCCAAAATCAACAAAGTAAAGACAAGTAGATTAACTTTTTTTTTTTTCTTCCTTGCATCAACGTTCAACTTACATTGTCCTACATATCTCTTATCAATTCGGTTATGAAGTCACTTATCATAGGGTTTTGAAATCTATTTTTGTACGCCAGCACATTAAAATAACATAACTATTGTTGATTAAAACGATTCTAGAACTTACACACCCGACTTAACCAACAGTGCGTGGAGCTCAGACATCAATGTGAGTATTTGTGCAAGTATAGTTTTTCGTTTTCGAGATTAGATCTTATTAGAAAATCATAGGTATGACAAGTTTGGATCGATTAGCTGTACGAGGAAAAAGGTCACAATCAATGCCGACATAGCCGATATCAAATCACTAATTTGATGTTATTAACATGTTGAAAGAAGGTTACCTGGTGCAGTATATCCAAAAGTGCCTGCAAATGAGGTCCAGTTAGAGGAGTTGGGCTTCAACAGCCTTGCCGTGCCGAAGTCCGAGACGTGAGCCTCGTACTCTGAATCCAACAATATGTTTTTGCTGGATACGTCTCGATGAACCATTGCAGGGGAGCAGTCATGGTGCATGTATGATAAAGCATTCGACACGCCTTTAACGACATTTACCCTCTCGATCCATCCGAATTCCCCCGCCTGTTGATCGTTTCTCAGTAACGCTCCCAAGCTTCCCCGCTCGAAGAACTCATAAACCAAAAACGAGTGTTGTGTGTGGAAACAGTACCCGTAAAGCTTCACAATGTTTCGGTGTTTCATTTCTGCCAATGCACGAATCTCAGCTGTGAAAGATCTCATGTCGGAAGCTCCTTCACTGTCTTGCAATGAGCGAAGTTTCTTCACAGCAAAAACCTGGCCGGTTGGCAGCTCTGCTTTATAAACGCTCCCGGTAGCTCCCTCTCCAACGCAGTACTTGGAGTCGAACTCGTCTGTCAATTCGATTATGTTTTCGTACGACATTCTACAATCGTAGCTCCAGATGGCAAACAAAGTCTCCTCCTCTTCTTTCCCTGACTCGTTTTCTCTGTTCCCTTGGATTCCTGCTTGCCTTTTTCTACCTTGGCGAATGGAGAAAACTATAAGAGTAGCAACTAGAACACAGAGAACACTTAAACAAGGAGTTATTAAGGAAAGAATCAGTACTATGTTGTACTTCTTGCCATCGATTTTCTTCCTACTTTCCGCAGGGCAAATCTTCAAACCAGGGGCGTTTCCGCACAATTCTTTGTTGTTCGCGAGTGCCTCCAATGGAGCCTTGCGAAAGGCTTTCGTGTTTGGAATAGGACCCTCCAACTGATTATATGACAAATCTACATATGTCAAGCTCAATAATCCATCAAAAGTGGATGGAATTCGCCCACGAAGCTCGTTGTGGGAGAGATTCAATGTTTCCAACCGGAGTATTTCTCCCATCTGTGGTGGTATCTCTCCGACAAAGAGGTTTCGACTGAGATCAAGATTTTGAAGAGACTGCAAATTGCCAATCTCAAACGGAAGACCTCCCGCTAGTTTGTTGTGGCTCGTGTTCAAGTCTCTTAGTCTCGAGCAATTCCCCAGTTGCGATGGTAGTGATCCTGTTAAATTGTTTGCCGCGAGGTTAAGCTTTTCAAGGTTGCTATATAGCATCCCATTGTCAATAGAAATGTTGCCAGAAAGTTTGTTATTGTCTAAGAGAAGGACACGCAACGAGGCCAAATCCCACAATTCCTTTGGAATAACCCCGATGATATGATTCGACGAAAGGTCGATTTCTTGCAGTTGGGGAGCTTGCGCAAGCTCAATCGGTATTCTTCCGGACACTCGAGTGTTGGAAATGCTTAGTTTCGTCAAGTTTTGAAAACGCGCCCAATCCCAAGAAAGTTCTCCATAAAAATCGTTCTGACTCAAATCAATGTACTCCAATTTTGGGTATACGCCAAAATCTTTTGATATGTTTCCAGTTAACCGGTTCTTCTCTAGTCTGAGTCTCATCAACTTGGTGCAGTTTTTCATGGATTTTGGGATTGTACCAAAAAATCGGTTGCTAGGTGCTGTAAACTTCTCAAGTTTTCCACCAAGGCATAATTGTTGTGGTAAATGGCCTATGAAATTGTTTTCACCTATAAAGAGTCTCTTCATATGTGTGAGATTGTTCATTTCCAGAGGAAGTTGGCCACCAAGGTTGTTTTGAAATAATGTTAGGAGGACGAGAGAACTTAGCTTTCCTATTTCTGCAGGAACGGAGCCAGAAATTTCGTTATAGTGCAACCTTAAGTAGGTAAGCCTTGTCAAGTTCCCTATCGAGGGAGGAACGGTTCCCGAAAGATAGTTTGCGTAGAGAAGCACAACATTCAAGTTCCCGAGAGATCCAATTGAATTTGGGATCGGTCCATGGAATTGGTTTTTTGACAGAGATAGAAAACTGAGCTCAGAAAGGTTACCGATGGAGGAAGGAATTGTTCCATAAAAGGAGTTGTTTTTCAGGTCAAAACCAAGCAAGTGCGGAAACGATGAGAAGTCGAAATTCGAAAGCCTACCCTTTATGCCAACGCTCCTGAGGTTTATCTCGACGACCGTCCCGTGCTCGTTGCACTTGATTCCTTGCCATTTACATGGTGGTGAAGAGGTATTTTTGGAATCAGATTTCCAGGAAAGGAGAGGTGGGGAAGTTGGGTTTGTATATTGAAGGGTGGATTTCCATTTGAGAAGTGAGATTGTGGCTCCATTGCCAATTTCATTGCTGTTCAGGGCAGAGGATGGGATAATGAAGAAAATTGGGAAGAAATCAACTAGTAGGATGAGGAGTGATTTTTTGAAGGACACCATTATGGTTTTTGCTAGTGTTTTCTTTCATAGGCTGTGAAGTAAAGAGAACTTTTATATAATGACAGGAATGGCAAAGGGTGAGTTTTTTTTTCTTCTTCAAGCGGTATACATCAGCGGGGTTAGGAGGTGGTAGTTAGTAAGTTAGCCCAAAAGGGTCCGTCTAAAGGCTTTTCATTACCCTGAACCACAAACACCTTCAACAGGGCTCGAACCCTGGCCTCCCACAAGGGAAGGACCAGGAAATGCCATTGGGCTACAATCCCGTTGGCAGCCAAAGTGAGTTTGATCCAACTTTTTTGTGTGACTTCTTGGCATGTTCTTTTTATTGTTTTCTCTTAATCTACCTAATTCGGGTAAATTTTTTACAACTTTTTGTTCATGTAGATGAGACAAACTGTTATTCGTTTTTCATCATCTTATATCACATTTTTAAACTTTGATCAATAATTTTATGTTTTTCTGATTCATCTCGCTAGTTAAACAATGCGATGTAAAAAATCATAGCCCAATCTAATTCTTAGGAAAAAATAATCAAAAAAACCTTACCAAAAAGCCCATAAATTATTAGGCCAAACTCCATATGAGTTTGCAATCCGATTTTATCCACCCTTATTTAAAGAAGGTGAATATTATCATCACTTTGATAGGTGAAAATTTTGCAGGATTTATGGAATCAATAAATTTTTCTACCAATCAGAATGAAGGTAATTCACCGTCTTCTTTATTACCGCGAACAAACAAAATCATTCTCAGGAGTTCAAAAAAAAAAAAAAATCATTCTCGTGAGTTTGGTTCCTAGTCAACGACACTATAAGTGTTTAAGCACCAAAGTTCAGAGTGGACATGACTGAATGTCTTTCGTTTGACTATGACTTAATACGAGGACAAGGGGAAGATTAGGATAGAAATCCCAAGGCTCGATTTGACAGATTTCTATAGCCGACCCCAATAGTATAGCTCGAAATGTGGGTAAGTCGAGGACTCGAGGGATGCAGACCTCGTTGGGAACTCACTTTTGTATTTCACACGAGTGATTCCAACCGTTCAATTTTGAATGAAACAGAAAAATTTTGAATCAACCATTTGCGCATGTTGGATAGAACTGATTTCTCACGAGGTCACTCGAAAAATTATTTAAATTTTCGATCAACCACTTATGCATGTTGGATTAAGCTGATTTCAAGAGACACTACCCGAAAAATTATTTGAAAATGAAGGAACGGTTCGGATCACTCGTGTGGGACTCATAAGTAGGTTCCTGAGGCGGTCAGTACATTTTTTGGACCTTCGGTCTGTACCCGTAGTCGAGTCCCCCGAAAAGTATCCAAAGTTTAAAAATGTAGTGTTTTGGCAAAAATAAACCAAATGGATTGTTTTTTCGTCTTTATTTCAAAAAAAAATTGTTGTTGTTAGTTTCGAGTCAATTTTTTGTGGATTATTAGTTCGCCACGGCGAGATGAATCTAAAAAGTCAAAAATTATAACAAAAAATATTTTAAAAGTTCACTAAAGACAAAAATAATCTAAATCTTTGTGAATTATTGAGTTTTTTTTTTTTTTCATTCACAAAATATTTAGTTTAATTAATTTTTTACTCTTGGCTTTTATGCTTGACATCAAGGATAAGCTCTTTTTTCCGTGAAGGGATTGAAGCCATGGGCTAGAATCGGGTTGCAGAGGCAATGTGTACAAGATCTTACCTATGCTCAAGCTGCGGCCAAGAAAAGATCACATTCTTAGGGCATGTTATCAACAAGGGGCACATGCATCCGTATGGATCAAGATAAGGTGAAGGCTATCGTTGAGTGGCAGCCACCCAACAACGTTTCTGATGAGTTACCTTCATTTCTTAGGTTGGCTAATTATTGTCGATGCTTCATCAATGGCTGCCTCCCCCTTCCGTCTCCCTCCCCAGAAGCAGCCACTCCCACCTCTTTTCTCCCCATTTTCTTCCCTCCTATCGTCTATTAATAGTTGTGTAGTGGTTAAGACTCTCGTCCTCAGGAGAAAAGTTCTCCCGCTACCTCATTATTTTTGGATGGTGGCGACCTAGATCTACTGATCTGGGATTGACCCTCAGATCCGAGCTCGGTTGCCGGATTTGTGGGTTCTCCAGCAGCAGCGGTGGTGGTGCCTGACAGCTGTGTCTACAGTGGGACGGAGAGATGTAGAGCTCCGGATGTTGATATCTTTCCGTCGTCTTCCTCTAACCACATTCGAGCGGATTGGTGGTTCTCTCCGTCCCATTTTGTTTGTCAATTTTTTATAATCATGTCAGTTTTCAATCGTTTATATCTTTTAATATTGATCTCCAAATATATGCAATATGGATCTTATTTGATAGTTCACAATTTATTCTATTATACAAAGTTTTTTAAACGGTGAAAAAGATTATAGATTGAAAGATATAAGCAATTTAATGCGTAACAGAAAATGGAATAATTGACAAACAAATTGGGACAGATGGAGTAATATATGCTTTCTCGGTTCAAAAAAAAAAAAACATACACGTGGGATCTTCACACAATTACCGGTGTTTGTGAAGAGTTGTGGATTGAGTTGTGATTGGATGGTTGTTTACCTAGTAGTATTTTTTTTATTGCACACAACAATCTGTCAAATTTCTATCCCGAAATTTATGGCAAAGTACAATTTAGGCCATGTGTTGAATTTGCCCTGAAGAAGAAACGGTACAATACCCAGTTTCTTTCACTTATACTAAATTGGATAATTAATTTATGATTATAGATATATTTGGTGCATCTTTTTATAAGTCACAATAAAATTTCAGACAGTTTTTTAAAGGGCCACTTAGTCAAAAATCCAAAACATTTGACATTTTTAAAGGGAAGGACAAGAAACTTTTGCAATCAAACATAAAGACAATGGTGATGCATGATTACTAAAATACCCTCATGCAAAACTAGTTAAGTGTCACTAATTTTTGGAAGTTGAAAAATCAAAAAAAAAAAAAAACTCTCATGCCCGGTCAACCACCACCCCACCTCCATCTCCGGCGACCAAAAAAATTAGTGAAATGTCACTAATTTTTAAAAGTTAAAAAAAGAAAAAAAAAAACAACTCCTACGTCCGGCCGACCACCACCCCACCTCCAGCGACTACTTCCGGCCGACCACAACCCCACCTCTGGCGGCCAAACAAATTAGTGAAATGTCACTAATTTTTAAAACTTCTAATTTCATACAGGAAATTTAAAAAAAAAAACTCTTACCTCCGGTCGACCACCGCCCCACCTACCCCACCTTCAGCGACCAGTTCCCGCAACC